>JARYZH020001630.1:0-24927 GCA_030021035.2 Notholithocarpus densiflorus | reverse complement strand
GTCGAACCGAGACCATGCAACCGCTAATGTTTTCGGGCCAAATTCAGTTGATATTTCCAGGGTGAATTTCCCAGCGACGATTGTGTTTGTTGGAGGGTTTGACCCTTTACAGGATTGGCAAAAGAAGTACTATGAGGGGTTGCACAAAGCTGGGAAAGAAGCGTATTTGATCGAGTATGAGAATGCGTTTCACTCATTTTATGCTTTTCCTGAGTTTCCAGAGCATTCTTTGATGATTAAGGAGGTGAGGGATTTCATGCAAAAGCAATCATGCAAGTGATATTATTGAAGTACTTATAAAACAGTGTTTTCGGGTCTTGGATGCATGTCAGTGGTCACTCAACAAGAAAGAAAAGTAGGAATTGTGTTGTGAAAATAAATCATGTTGGTATTCATCAAATAAAAAGATTTATTTTCAAGGTAATTTTTTGCTTGTGATCGTAACTCAAACGCTTAGTTAGATAGCAGAAAAATTAAGCTTTACGAAAGAAATTTCTTAAAGCATAGATGCGTACAAAGAAGGCTAAAAGAGGAAATCGTGAAAATCCGTTCAATCTACTGCGTTGCACAGATGTGGTTTTGGAAATTCCATATTATTGTTTTTAGGAACAAGACCATGAGATGCAATATTCTCCCCTTTCCGTATGGAATGGACCACTATATTATTGCGTCTTGTGCATGGGGCAAGGATGGACCCAGGATTTAAAGCTAGGGAAGGCCGGAGATAAGCGAAAAAAAAAAAAATCAAAAAAATTCACAACAACATCTATATATGTTGAATTTAAATCTTTTTTTTTGAAAAAAAAAAATCAAATATTGTAGTTGATTTTCTTATGATCTACAAATAAAATAAAAATTATATTTATTATCTCACAAAAGGACAAATCAAACATTGACAATTTTATTTTGATAAATTTGTGTCACATATATATTATATTATTTATTTCATTTTGTTTCTTTATCTTTGTTTTTTTATCTTGGTCATTTTGTCTCTTTATCTTTGTCACCCAGTGCCCCAAACACACCAGTACCCCCACTACTAATTTATAATGCATTATATGTCCTCTATCTCCTTCTTTTTCTTTAACTCTGTTGCCTATTCCCAATATTGCCCAACTACCAAAAAACAGTCAAAGTGTTAAACAATCAAATGTTTTATATATTATCACTTTATAAATCACAACTCACAGTCAAATACTTTAGCAAAAACGATATATAAATCACAACTCACATCTCACTTTCTCAACTCAGACTCTCTCACTCATCAGTTGCCAAAAAAAAAAAAAAAAGAAGAAGAAGAAACAATCAGAGATTCCTACAATCATCCTCAGCAAAAAAAAAACAACACAATCAATCAATCATAGATTCACAACACAAACATTATATCAATGTTATGTTAGGTTTTGAAGTTTAAAGAGAGAAAAACTACTTGAAAGAGCATATTGGAATTTTGGGATGGAGGCTGGAGGCTGCAGCTGCCAGAGACAATGATGGGTTGGGCAGATCAAGCACTACAAGAAAAATGCCTATTAGCGACCAAGAATTTTTTACGGACCCAAAAAACCCTCTCAAAAAATCTTATTTGCAATGGCAAAATAAAGCCCTCGCACATACTTGGTAAAATGTGAAATATTTGTGACCAGCAAGAAAAGCTGTCGCAATTATGCGTTATAACTATCACAAATACTAATATTTTGGAGGGAAATTTTCCCGGGACAATTAAAAATCTGTCACAAAAAGTGTATTATTTGTGACGGTAAAAAAAAGCTATCACTAATACTAAATTATTTGCAAGGGCTAGAATCGACCTTCACAAATAATCATTAAAATGTCAAATATTTTGGAGGGAAATGTTCCCACCAAATTATTTCCAATGGACAATAAAAATCCCTTGCAAAAAGTTTATTTTTTGTTTGGGTTAAAAATATGCCCTTACTAACACTAAATTATTTGCGAGGGCCACGATTGAACTTCACAAAAAATCATTAAAATATTAATTTTTTTTGGAGATAAAAGTTATTCTAAAATTCAAAGAAAAATAAAAAGAAACGTATAAACATATAGCACTTTGTATTCTTTAGATGAACCTATTGTTTATAGTCTTTAAAAAAAAACCTTTTATATACATTCTATATAAGAAAGGTCTGTCCTTATTTTCTAAACAATTGTACCCATAAAAAAATGATAGCACTTTCAACTTCAAAATGGTAGCCTAAAATTCAAGAATTTCAGCCTTTGTACTCTCTCTCTCTCTCTCTCTCTCTCTCTCAAAAGTGAATAAAAATTTATTCCCATTAAAATAATGCATAAAAGATGAGTTTATATATCAAATGGTAAATTACATCCGATTGGCATGAAAATTGGCATGCATGAAGAAAGGCAACACACCTTCAGCTATCCAAGAAAACCTTGTCATGAAGCGAGGCAATCATGGGGGCCAATGACACACCATCTTCATTGCGCACAAAGTGTTTAGACACGGGAGAAAGAGTGTAGAGTCTTTGGAAAGAACCAAACTCATCAGCAACCACAGAGCAACCAAGCACAGAGTGGCTGGCCAGCATTCTGAGTATGCGGTCCAGCATCATGCATGGCGGCTGAAAGCTCGAAAATGTGTTGAAAACACAAGAGCTGTTTAGACCCCCAAATTAAAGTTACGGTTCGATAGATTTTACACTAACTTAATACTAAGTGCGGAATAGTGTAAATGCGAGCAGATAAACAAACAAGCTACTCTAATCCATAATCAAGACAACACAGCAGTAAAATGAAATGTAAAAGAGTAGGGAAGAAAGATGCAAACACAAGATAACACGTCGATGTGTTATCGAAGAGGAAACCGAAGTACTTGGCGTAAAACCTCTCCGCCGCCCTCCAAGTGGTAATCGATCCACTAGACAATCAGTTGGGATACATGGGTTAGCAAGAGACCCTCCAAGCCTAATCTACCCGATATACCTAAGCTCTTCAAGCTCCTACTTCAACAAGGCTTCTCAGAACCGTGTCTTGTCTAACTCTCCGGATCCTGCAACAAGCTCCATGTTGCATCTGCCATCTTTGGCTTCTTCCAATACTTCCCAACAGCACCAAACTATCACTTGACACTCTGAAAGAGTGTGGTTTGGTCTATCAACCTCTCAATGATATGAAATTGAGAGGTAGGAGTTGAGGAAATGTGAATTTTGACAAATCTACAGTTAGATTACATTATCTTCATATATTTTTCATGCTTACAAAATTTCAAAGTGATCAAAGATTAATAACCATGTCATCAATCAATTGTCTAGATTCAAGTTTCAGTAATTTAAAATAATGCATAAAATATGAGTTTATAGATCAAATGGTAAATTACATCCGATTGGCATGAAAATTGGCATGTATGTTAAGACCATATAGAACATGTAATTCAATGGTTGGATTTTCAAAATATGAATTCAATAATAAGTTATTGGGTGGTGTAACATTTTTAAAGTTACGTTAGGTGTAACTTGAACTTAACTTTATATTTCTTAATTCAATGTGAATTTTGACAAATCTACTGTTAGATTACATTATCTTCATACATTTTTCATAGTTACAAAATTTGAAAGTAATCAAAAATTAATAGGCATGTCATCAATCAATTGTCTAAATTCAAGTTTTTGTAGTTTAAAATAATACATAAAAGATGAGTTTATAGAACAAATGGTAAATTACATCCGATTGGCACGAAAATTGGCATGCATGTTACGAACATATAGAAAATGTAATCCAACGATTGGATTTCCAAAATATGAATTCAATAATAAGTTACTGGGTGGTTAGATTTGAAATCCAATAATTAGATTTCAAATCTAATGGTTAGATTTCAAATCTAAGTATGGCACGTGATGGACATGTGTTGTGTACCTATATGACTATATATATTCTCTCAATCTAACCATCCAATTGGTGTCAAATTTTACCAACATCAATATGTGATCATACTCTTCAATCCTAATGATCAAGATTTGAATATGAATTTCACTAAGTCCAGTGGTATCGGAACCATCTATTAAGTTTGATCGGGTTTGACCAACTTTGACCACGCATTTCTCTAAATCCAATCGTTTGATTGTGACCATAATTTACTAGAATTAATCTTTCATTATACTTTTCAAATCTAACAGTTAGATTTCAAATCTAACAGTTAGATTTCAAATCTAAGTATGGCGCATGATGGACATGTGTTGTGTACTTGTATGGTTATGTTTACTCAATCTGACTATCCAATTGGTCTCAAATTTCACCAACACCAGTATGTCACCATACTCTTCAGTCCTATTGATCAAGATTTGAATATGAATTTCACCAAGTCCAATGGTCTCAGGACCATTTTTTTAATGGTCATGTCAGCATTTAGTATGCAAACAATGCACTCTATTTGTCATGTAAGCAATTTTCATAAGTGAGATAACAGTAAAAACCAAAATAGAACACATTTTTCATTTTAGGGACCTAAAATAAGAGAATCAATACCATACGGGAGACTGTTTCGGTTTGGTCAAATAAATGAAATATTTCGGTATCGGTTAATACCATTGTAACATTTCGAGATTACTGCTAATTTTATATATTTATATATAAAAATAAATATATAACTATTTATTTACTTATTTATAAGTTCATTAGTCAAAATCCATATAATTCATTAAAAATATTTACAATTATAAGTCTATATCTTAATTAATATGCTAAACTTTAGTTAAAAACTTAAAATGTTAGATAGTTTATCTATTTAATAGATACTCAATAGATAATTTTTTTTAGTTGATTTATTTAATAAATAATAATATAATAATAATAGTATTTGTGGTGCCCCACAACACGTTATCAATTTGACAGATGGTAAAAAATTTCAAAACAGTTGAATAGCCACTCCATTAAACTTCAATACTTCACACGAGTGTAGTGATGTTGTCACTTGTCAAGGGCACACTTAACCAAATGCTATTACTAGTTCATTGCTCAAGATATAGATATGAGGAGTTGGGTAGTTGAGCAGCGAAAATGAAAAGATAAAGAACAATGTTGTTAGGAAGAAAATTTCCCCCCAAATCTTTTTTCCTTTCCCGCACAAAATTCTCCAAAAAAATTTTCCCACTTACATTTTCATTTCCCACACAAAAGTTTCATTTCTCACACAAAGTTTTTACTCACAAAACTCTCTCATTTTCTCTCTATCTTTCACACGGCCTCTCACATTCACACACACACACACACATACAACCCGCCGGCGCCGACGAGCAGAGCCCAGCCCAGCCCAACCCAGCGACAACGCCGGCGAGGCCAAGCCCAGCCATCGATTCCTCTCCTCCTCGATCTCTCTACCGTCAACCCATACCCATCGGCTCTCTCTCCCTCACCACAAGATCCTTTCTCCCTTTCTCCCTCTCTCCCCTTACCACCCCCATACCCATTCATTTTTCCTCACCATACCCATACCCATACCCATTCCGATTTTGCTTGGTAAGTTATTTATTTGATTTTTTGTTTTGATTATTGTGAAATTTTGGGTTTGGATTTGGATACTTAACATTAGGTTATTTATTTAATTTTCAATTTTGATTTTTGTAAAATTTGGGTTTGGATTTTTTGGTGTAATATGTAGATACTTTATTTAATTTTCACTTTGCTCTTTCTTTGATTTTCCTGCATCTAGATCTTAAAAATCGAAGTGGGTATTTGACAATATCAAAGACTAACCCTTTTTTCGTGCTTTTGTTTGCTCTGGTTTTGTATTTTTTAGGTAAGGAAGTGATTTGGGTAGAGTTTTCTTCATTTTGCAATGGCTCCTGCTAAAGGTACATTTCTCCTTCCAACTTATTCTTTTTATTTTAGTATTTGGGTTATTCCAATATTAATCTGTTTTGCTGAGTTTTCAATCTAGATGCAGCATGAGGAGTTAGTGGAGAAGATGGTGGATAGGGCTTTTGCTACCCGCCCTTTGTAGAAGTAGCTATTTATTTTGTGCCTATGAGCAGGATTAGGTGATCATTTTTTTCTGTATCTCTATCAATTATTCTTGTTCCTAATTTTGATGTAATTGCTTTTTCAATATTTGCATTGTGTTTTTGACATTGCATGTCAGACAGTTATGAACTACTTGTGGTTCATGGTCACAAATTTTGGAAATATAACCTTTTGACATGCTCAATTGTTCTCCAATGTTTGATTGCTATTAAATGCTAAATGGCAAGGATGCACATGGCTGCCTACTTTATATGTTGTAAATTTTGTTATTGGATGATTTCAATTTGGATTACTTTTAGTTGTATCATATTAGATCTTCTTTGATTAGTTTTGTCACAAACTAAACAGTTATTATGCATTGGCATTATTTGGTCTCTTTTAGGTGGATTGGGGATTTTCTAATACCATTGCTCTAGTAGGATCCTTAGTGATGCTGATGGTTTTGCATTTGGTTCGAATGTGCTTAATTGGTTCATGTTAACAGAAGGTATAGTTGAAAGTAACTAGCAGAATGCTCATCATTAATGAGTATCTTGATGGAAATGCACATAGTATGTTGCTTCTTTACCCATCATCCCTCGTATGCTTTTATGTCATTGTTAGGTCCTTCATGGGATGCAAGTGCCGTACTATTCACTTTGCATTAAAAATATATACCCTCCCCCTCTCATCCATGAAATCATTAATGATACTGTTGGGTAAGTTTCATATGTAATGAGCTTCTATTCTTTTTTATGTGGATTGGGTGCTGACTGCTGACTGCTGATGTCATAGTTTCTTATAGGTTTGCCATCTACTTATTGTGACAGGACTACCTCTAGAGCTCCTTTGAAGTGTTCTGCCTTTAGTAATCTGTGGAGTGAATGATATACCTCTACTACAACCAGTTGCGAAAATTATCAGAACACTATTATAGGAACCTCCATTGAAGTGTTCTGCCTTTAGTAATTTGTAGAGTATATGGACACATAGTAATCTGTGAATCAGCTAAACAGTTATTATGCATGTGGGCTGTAAAAGCTCCTTAATAAGCACCTCATTATTAGGTTCCCAAATCAATCGGTGCCTTATATGCCCAGCTTATACAAGATATTCTCCTTGAATTGCCTTCAACAATTATTGGGTTTAAGTTTTTTGGTTTCTAATTTTTACTATGGTGAGCAATCTGCGTTTCCGTTATCTTATATGTGTATTAATAACGAAAAATTGTGATGGGTGTGTGTAATCTTATAATCAAATTTGCAGTATCAATTTTTAATGGGTGTATAGCATATATGTATGTATGCTTTTATTTATTTATTTATTTATTTTTATTTATTTTTTATGCTGTGTATATATTTGTCTTGTGTTCCTATGGTTATGCTCTAGGATAGCGCAACGCTTGAGATCCATAAATTAATGTTTTGCTGTAAAATTGGTACTTGGTGCATTGTAATTTCCAAGTGCATACATAGGGGAAGGGGGATTTGAATCCTAACTTCTCTGTGGGAAACACTATGAAATGCCACTCATAAACAAGTAGCTTTCTCTTATTTCTCCTTCGTCCCTCTCTCAAGCCATCTATTATTATCAATCCACCAAAATAATAGTGAAGATTATTTTTGAGTATTTATATTTTTAGTAAGGATGGGAATGATTAAAGATTTGGGGTTTTTTTTTTTTTTCACAATCTCTTATTGGTCTTGCCCCTTTCCTCCAAACAGCATTTTGACCAAATGGTTTTTTGATTTGTGCAGGTCTGGAGCTGTCTCCACATGAAAGCCAACTGAAAGGTATTGTCCTTCTTTTCTCATTTGTGCCATTGTTTCTTCTTTTTCTTCTATTTTTCATGATGTGGTCTTTTTTTCCTTTTTTTTCAACCTGTTGCTTGTTCTTTGTTTTAAGAATTCCACCGTACACATATGCCTTAAGAGAATTGAAGATGCTCATTTTTTTCTCCACTTGGTTACATATGCTTGCAATAGTTTAATGTATTTAAAAAAAAATTGAAAAAGAAAAACCTTGACCTTTCGCTATCTTGTTTTCCATCTGCCCATTTTGGGGACTTGGAAAAATGCTCTGTTTTCCTCTATCCAATACCAAAATGTTGGGGTTTTGTGGAGAATAGGGGTTCTTTACCTTTTCATTATGTTCTAATGCAATCTATCTCTTCCTTCGTATTTTCTTAGTTTGAGTCTTTGGTTGTGTTATTATAAAATTATGAGTTCTGTGTGTTCAAGTTGTTCATTTACAATATTCTATTTTTCGTGACTAGGCTAGACTAGCAAAGGTCTTCACAATGTGCTTTTTGGGATTCCTTATGGCTTCCAAGTATGTCAACATTTTGCCTGCTAGTGGAAGGAAACTTTTAAATGGGGTAATACTCGTCGACCCCAAAATTTTGAGACTAAAGCTTCTTGTTGCTATTGTTGTTGTTGTTGAATATGTCATGCTAATACTCGCTTATTATTAACTTACTCTGCAACTTAGATTTACCTATCAGCAAATTTGAGCACCATAACTCATTGTTCCCACTATTTGTGTAATGCAGTTGGTCTTTCCACTTGGTTTTACTTCCATGTTTAATATTCTCTCAACTTGGTCAAGCTATCACCATTGAGAAAATGCTTGAATGCTAACAATTATACTTTTCAATCTATGATTTCAAAGCACCACAATGATTTTTTCTTTCTTTCTTTCTTTTTAATTACAATTTCATTCGTTTATAGGTGGTTTATTTGGACTATGTGGTTCTGCCAAAGGGTATAATTTTGATTTGTTTTCTGGTTGATGGTTTCAGATGCTTGTTGATGATATTGGAGACGTGACAATTACTAATGATGGTGCTACAATACTAAAGATGCTATAATTTTTTGATGGCTTTTTGTGTACAAAGAACCACATTTAAACAACTACATTTTTTGGAAGTGTTGAAGGATTTGTTTAAATGCTTTGGAACTTTGATAATGGTTATAAACAATGTTATGTATTTGATAATATATTTTTATGTTAATATAATGTTAGTTTGGAGACATTTGTGGTGTTATCTAGTTACATTTGTGGTATTGTCTTAGTGGATTTAAAATTATTACAGGTTATTTGTAATAGATATGTGGGTTTAGAACCCAGAAGCAAAAACCGCCGCTGAAGGACTAACATTTTAATATAATTAAAGACCTATAGCGGCATTTTTGGCCCGCCGCAATAGTTATTAATGACGACTGCTTTCCCTTGCTAAAAATAAGTTGCGAGGGGTTAAAAGTCCTCACAAATAAATTTTAGCGATGCTATTATTTGTCACTAAAAAGTATGTCGTCAATTTGGAATTCGCAAATAACTAATTGCGAGGGTATAAAGGTCATCATAAATAGTTGTTAACGACGACTGTTTCCCCTCGCTAAAAATAAGTCGTCAACTTTCCTCGTCGTTTGGTAATATATTTGTGAGGGCGAATTTGTTCAGTACCGACGGTGGATTGCCCTCGTAAATTATTTATTTGCGAAGGTATGGTCGCAAAATCTCTTTTAGCAACAAGAGCAAATACGACAGCCTTCGAGGGCCATATGCCCTCGCTAATAACCTTTTGCGACGATATTTGAATTTTTGCAAGGGTATTTTAACCTCGTTAATAGACTCTTTTTTTGTAGTGAAGCTGTCGAAGGCGCTAAGGGCAGTGGCAACGACGTGGGTCTGTGGCGGCTGAGACTAGGCGGCGTGATGGTGGCCTGTGGCAACATCATGCGAGGCTGACAGTCTGTGCGGCGCCGTGGCTGACCGCTGACTCCAGTCAGTACTTATTACCATGGACAGACCCAGGATTTAAAGCTAGAGGGGCCGGAGATAAGCGAAAAAAAAATCAAAAAAATTCACAACTACATCCATATATATTGAATTCAAATATTTTCTTTACAAAAAAAAAAATAAATAAAAAAAATAAAATAAAATAAAAATCAAATATTGTATTGATTTTCTCATGATCTACAAATAAAATAAAAATTACATTTATTATCTCACAAAATGACTAGTCAAACATTGACAATTTTATTTTGATAAATTTGTGTCACATATATATTATATTATTTATTTCATTTTGTTTCTTTATCTTTGTTTTTTTTTTATCTTTGTCATTTTGTCTCCTTATCTTTGTCACCCATTGCCCCTAACACACTTGTACCCCACTACTAATTTATAATGCATTATATGTCTTTTATCTCCTTCTTTCTCTTTATCTCTGTTGTCTATTCCCAATATTGCCCCACTACTAACAAATAGTCAAAATGTCAAACAATCAAATGCTTTATATATTATCACTTTATAAATCACAACTCACAGTCAAATACTTTAGCAAAAACTATATATAAATCACAACTCACATCTCACTTTCTCAACTCAAACTCTCCCACTCATCAGTAGAAAAAAAAAAAAAAAAAAAAAAAACTCTGAGACAGATAGAGACTCCCAAGCCCCAAACACAATCACATATTCAAATTCAATTCACAATCATACTTTGCAAAAACAAAAACAAAAAACACACACACACACACAATCAGAGATTCCTACAATCATCCTCAGCAAAAAAAAACAACACAATCAGTCAATCACAAATTCACAACACAAACATTATATCAATGTTATGTTAGGTTTTGAAGTTTAAAGAGAGAAAAACTACTTGAAATGGTAGATTGGAATTTCGGGATGGAGGTTGGAGGCTGCAGCTGCCAGAGGCAATGGTGTGTTGGGCAACTCAAGCTGCCGGAGGCGCTAAGGGCTGTGGTAGCGACGTGGGTCTATGGTGGCTGAGGCTAGGCGGTGTGATAGTGGCCTGTGGAGACTTCGTGCGAGGCTAACAGTCTGTGTGGCACCATGGCTGACTGCTGACTCCACTCAATACTCAATACCAAGGATGAACCTAGGATTTAAAGCTAGGAGGGCCGGAGATAAGCGAAAATTTTTTAAAAAAAAATTCACAACTGCATCCATATATGTTGAATTTAAATCTTTTCTTTTGAAAAAAAATAAAAAATTGTAGTTGATTTTCTCATGATCTACATATAAAATATAAATTATATTTTGTTAGGATTAATGCCCTTAAATCCTATTGTATGATATTAAGTATGACATTATGTATGACTTAATATTGTGTTTAATAAAGTTGTTTTATTATTATCTAAAATAATGGTAACATGAATATTCGGACATTATCATATAATTCATGAGATGTATAGTATGTGATTTATGTAAAAAGTTACAGAAGATATAAATCACAAGTTTTTTGTAAACTCAGAATTGTAGTTCGTAGTCGGTGATGAAATTGAGAATTTCATCAGTGAAAACTATAATATATCAACTAAAATGATTTGTCTTGATCATGGAAATGGAGACTTCTAGTTGATATGTTTTAAGAGTTAATACATATTGAACTGGACCGCTGTGAAATTTATTATTCTCCTAACGACTGTCAATTGAATAATAAATCTCACAAATTCTATTTACATAAACTCTTAATCCTGAGAGAATAATGGACCTGATCATGAAATGTAAGTTGCTTTGATATATCAGGAGTGAGATCTAAAGTAACGGTCAAAACCTCAATATGTTGGGCAGGCACATTTAGTGTTGATGGAACATATATTCTCAAGATGGAATTCATAGTCTCTTAGCGGAAATATAAAATATTCCCTTGAGATAAGTTTAATGGGTTTGTTATTCAGAGAGTTAGGCCTAACCACTTTAGTAAGATTAAAGTATATATTTATGAAATTGGATTTCATAAATATATGGTGAATAACTTAAAAGGATTAAATCGGGTATTCAAGTATTAAGATGTAGTAATCTACAAAATGACAGTCTACATTAATGACTTTGTATTACTACGAATATTTTATGAAGGGGTTGCATGCACAATAAAATATTGGGATATAATTTATTAATAAGGCCTAGAGTGCAATTATATTTATATAGTGGTATTAAATATAATTAATGGTAACTTTGTACTTGTCAAGAGTTGACAGAAAAGCCCAAGACCCATTGGAGCTAGTGTCTTATTTGTTCCCTTTTGGTCCTACTCCAAGCCACATACTAAAGTCCAATTGGAAAAACTCAAAAGGCTAACCCAATTAGATAATCAGTTATAAGAAAAAAAAACATACAGAATTTTAAGTAACATGAAATGGTTTGTATGTGAGTATTGGACACTCTTGAATTCTCTCTTGAACAAATTTATATAAACTGATTGAGAGACCACACATCTTGGGCACAAGTGGAATTGGAGTGAAGATTAAAAGTGTTCTCAAGAACTTGCAATCTTTGTTTTGAAATTCACCACACCAAGGTACACTCTCTTGTTCTTATATTCTGAAATTTACATGGTGCATGTTATCAATTGCGAATGAAGTAGATCCGTTAATTTTCCGCTGCGTATGTTTTGTATGCGATGCAAACATGTATTTTTCCATCAAATTGGTATCAGAGTGGTTTTCAATTTCGAATCTGTATAACATGTTTTGTGAGTTTTGGAATTAGAGATAATAGTTTCATGTTGTTAGAAGATTATGCATTTAATTTTCTTCATGGTTGTTGAAATTATGTTTTGATAAAAATTGATATTGATGTTATGATGTTGTTTAAATTTCAATTTAAGTATGTTAAATTGAACTTTAAGACTATAGCATCAATGAAATTCAGTTTTGATATCAATCTTTGTCTATCATGTTCATATGATGCTTGTTTGTTCAAGAAAAATCGTAGAAAACTGCCTTAGAAAATTTCTGAAAATTCGAGTTTCACGAATCACTTTCGATCGGTCGAAAATCACTTTTGATCGATCGAGTGAAACTGTCACGACCCAAACCTGTACTTCAGGATTTAGAGCATGACCGGCATGTTAATATCAAGTTTACCTCAATACTAACACGAACCAACCTAAAACTGAAGGTACTTATCAAGAATTGTTTCTTGAATTCCTGCTTATTTCCTTGCATAAAAGCCATAATATACAAATATAATGGAAACCTTGAAATTTCATTTCCTTTGAACCTGGAAAAATTACCACTTGGCTGAAACTTAAGGTAAACGTGTAAATATTACATAGCTAAACGTTTAGCAAAACTCTTATTACAAACCTAACCCCAAAGACATACAACTGGGGTTCAAAACAGACTAAGATATTGAATTACATTTGTGCTCAAGGATCAAGTATATCTTGATTCCTCCTATACAACAAAAGAGCTAAACTGCTATACAACAAAAAACTCTACAATCTAACAAACGAGAAAACACAGAATCCTTGCCACCTCTAATACTCTCGCTGCTTCCAGGAAGAACCTGTGCACTGAAATATAATAGGGTGAGCTGCGAAGCCCAGTAAGGTTTTAAAGCTCCATGGGCCTTTAATAAGAATGCATGTAAATCAAATATTTTATGGATATGCCAGATTCGATAAAATAGCCTTCATACTGTTCATATTGTTCTTAAATAACTTACGAGCTTTTAGATGAAAATACTTCCTTTTCCTTTCATATAATAATAAAAGGACATAACAAGGAACTTAAACATAATTCAATAATCTTATCTTTGAACAAACTATCAAATACTTTATCATAACTTCTCATTAGACTTATTACACATTCAATATACCTTTCTTATCATCATACTTTTCTTATACTTTCCAAATAGCTTAATAGCTCATTTATAATACATATTAGTTAATCCAATTTTAAGTCCGTCACAACTTTGGGAGGCTTCCAGCACAGAGTGCCAGGCATCCAGCATTCCCCACAATGCCAGGTAATTCCGGAATCATATCATAATACATACTTTCAACCATGGGGGTAGGTTGACATCCTCCACAAGTTGGCTGTTACCAACAAGGGCGGGTACAGCAGAGCCAGTCCCACTTTTAATGGCCAATTAGAATTTCCATGGAAATGCCAGTACTATAACCCCTATTGGCTAAGTTCAGAACATAACAAAGGAATAACCCGAAACTATATTTTTCTGATAACTTTGCTTTTACATAAATGTTTCACAATAGTAGCATATCCACTTCATTCTTGAATATTATGTTCGTGATATAAGTACTAGCATCAATATGCTAAAATTATCATATATATAAGATTGAACAACTCACGAACATATATTTTGCTTAAATCATGCTTATATGTAATATCTTTAATCAAAAGCTTTAATGCATAATACTTTCCGAAATAATCTTTATACTTATCAAAAGCACATGTCACAAGTCCCTTACCTGAAAACAGAAGGCGCGAGAGATTTTACACGAGGAGCTCAAGTGTCCGTGTTCTCGTTCTCGCCACCTAAACGAAAAACCAAAACTTATTACGGACAAACTCTTCCTAATATATAAACTTATACCTCAATCACAACCTAACTCTCAAACTCAAGAAAATCTTAATTCCCATCACATAAAGTTCCCCAAAGCATATGATACAATCATCAAACACAATATGCACCCAAACCATAGAGAAACCAATGCATAAAATTTATACATACTCCAAACATAACAAAGAATAATCATATTAAATTATAGCTCAAAACCTGCATCCTAACTTGAGAATTAAATCCGCAAAGTCAGGGGTAGTACATGTTGTTCACTGCCCATTCCAGCAGCATACGCCCCATTTGTAAAATACAAACGGACTGTCCACACACATCCAATTGTCATGAAATTTTACAGAACTACTCCCCTGTATGTCCAGTATACACCATAAAAATTTCGGAGTCAAAGCATCAACCCATGATTTATTAAAAATCACGCAAGACAGTGTACTCAAATCTGTCCTGACAGAAATTCATGTAACTTAGAAATTAAACCATTATTTTTCTACTCATCCAAATGCTGTGAGACAAATTTCATAACAACCATGTGTGTCTTAGAATTCATAAAAACTACTCCTAGCCTCTTAATTCACAGAATATGATTTAATACATAATTTTCTTGTTGTAAACACCAAATCTGTCACAGTGACAGCCTCAGCACATGTTCTTACAAAAATCATCAACAATTAGCAAAAGGCCTTAATTCCATTTGGATATTTTTATACCTATAGTATACATATTAAAATACCCTAATAAGCATTCAATTGATCACAATATCATCAATATTTCAAGTAACTAAAACAGAATTACCAATTCAACTTCCAAAATCAGAGTAGAGAACAAAGAGGGAAAATAAGTAAACAATTATACTATCCAAATACACAAAATCAGATAAGGTTTAATTTACTTACCCACACACTTTGAAGATGAAACCTTAGTGTTAGGCTCTTAATTTCTTCTTAGAGAGAGTTGTCTATGATTTTTGGTGAGAGGGTGAAAGAGAGGTGCTGCCGGGTAGAGCAAAGGAAGAAGAAAAGAAAGAGCAAAAGAGATGAAGCAAGAAGCTTCTGGTACAGCAAAAGAAAAGATAAGAAGAGTGGACTTTGGGGTGGGATACGTGTGATGCTAAGGAAGGAAAAAGATCACACCCACCTTTTCCAACTTTTGGAAATCATACTTTTCACCCCTTATAAACTTATAATTCTAGAAAGGCCCACATAATAATATAACTTTGCATATATACACATAAATATATATGTATCCTTACCTTTATAAAGTTATATCTATCACATTAAAGAGTATATAGGTTTTATAACCTCACAAAATCAAAGCTTTATGCACTTAAAAGTAATTAAGATAATAACATGCATATAAACTCATAAATTAACTATGCAATTAGGTTGGGGTGTTACAGAAACAGTGACCAATATTTTTTAATCGATTGATATTCGATTGCTAGTCAATCGATTGAATTTGTTTTTCAATCGATCGAGAGGTGATCGAGTATCGATCGAATCAGGCAGATGGTCAAGTTCAAATTTTTTAATTTTTTCGACCGATCGAGGGGCACATTCGATCGATCGAAAGAAGGAAATTTTTAGAATTTTTTCTAAGTGTTTTCACATGTATAAAGAGTAAGGCTATGTGTAATTAGATTATGCATGTTTACTAATTAAAAACCTTTAATTTTAAAACATCTAGTGGGAGAGAGATACAAGGGTTGGATATCACGACCTCCATTGTCAGTTTATAGTAGTGTGATTAAGCACCTCGCCTTGCCGTATATGCCTTGCTCCCTTCGGAGGGTGTTTACTTCATGGTACTACAGGTTAAACTTCTTAATGATGGATGATATGTGTTTTTACATTAAGAACGACCACGCTTCCGTGGAGTTACTTAATGACTCACATAGAATTTAGTCAATGGTGTACACTAGACTAAGTTTAAATGTTAACCTCCCTTCGGAGCTATGTCATTATTACTTAGAGGCTAAAGGAAAAACGGCAAATTATTTTTGTTTGATAAGAGTTACCATGATAGCATTAATAATGAGAATAATTCTGACCTGATCATAGTGATTGGTATGACCTCGCTTCCGAGGAATATTAATTTGTGGGATTGGGTTGTCATTGCATATATTATATTATGGTTTTATTAAGGTTCCATACTATATGTTTATATGCTAAATAGATAATGTCCAGTTTACTTATTATATTCATGTTTATTATTTTCATATTTGAACATGGCATCATTTAGCCCACTTGTAACCATTCTTAATCAAAACAAACTGACTGGATCCAACTATGTTGACTAGAAAAGAAATTTGGACATTGTTCTTACTGCTGAAGAGCACAAATATGTGCTTACTAAACCATGTCCTACCTTTCCTTCATTAGATGCACCTCTTGAGGAAAAACAGCGATATGATCGTTGGCAGAAATCTAATGAGATGGCCAAGTGCTACATCCTAGCATCTATCTCAAATGTTCTACAGCATCAAATGCAGGATGTAGAACTAGCTTCAAATATAATGCTAAGTCTGAAGGAGATGTTTGGTGAGTAAGGCCGTTCTGCAAGGTAAGAAACCATGAGGCAAATTTATAATACCAAAATGGTTGAAGATAGTTCAGTGAGAAAGCATTGTCTTACAATGATCTCTAATATGAATACATTGGAAGTTTTAGGTGCCGATATTGATGGAAAATCCCAAGTGGATATGATACTCCAGTCACTACCAAAATCATTCAAGTAATTCAAACTTAATTGTAATATGAACAAAAAGATTTATACATTGTCTAAATTTATGAATGTATTGGTAGCGGCAGAAGGCATCCTTGGTACTTCTAATGTTGAAGCCAATATTAGTGAAGCTTTTACTTCTCAACCTAAGTCGAAAGGCAAGGGTAAGAAGAAGAAGAAGAAGGACTTCACCAAGCAAGAGGGTAAACAAATTGCCTTAGGGGTTGCCGACAAAGGAAAGAAGATCAAAGGAAAATGTTTCCATTATGGTGAGAAAGGACATTGGAAGAGGAATTGTCCAAAATTCAGAGCTGCCAATAATAAGGGTATGAATAGTTCATTCCTCCTTAACATATGTTTAGTACAAAATCCCACAGATTCCTGGTGTGTGGATTCAGGCTGTACTAATCATATCTGCAATTCTTTGCAGAGGTTCCAGGAGACCAGAAAACTTAATGAAAGGGAATTGTTTCTTACTTTGACTGATGGGAGCATGATGTCGCGGAAGCCTAAAGAGAAGCACATACGATACTCTCTTGATGGAACAGAAACTAAACTGTTAGTTCCTGGGTAGTAAACCTCGAATCCACGAGGGGTTCCTTGAATCCACAAGGTGATAGGTCTAGAATCCACCAGAGAACACAATAGACACAAGTCTGAATTTTTATTGATAATAAACTATATAAAACGTTTACAGACTTAGGGGGCCTATTTAAGGGCTCCTTAAAACTTGACAGACAAGAAAATATAATCTAAAATAACTTCTAATTGATACCTAACCATAACAGGAATCAAATTTGACCTAAAAGACATTAAATGCACCTAAAAACAAGGAAATAAATCACCTAAACCTAAATTAACGTTTTTTACATAAAAATACCAAAAATAATAAATTACAATAATTAAATAGTAAATTGTGTCCTACATCAGACCCCTCCATTTGAAACAAACTCGTCCTCGAGTTCATCTTTGAAATCTAAAATCTCCCATGCCAAGAGAACAAATACTTTGAATACTTCATCTTCTTTGTCTTCTTGCTAAACTTAAAAGTCATTAATTGGGCAACTTGAACTTCTTCTCCCTTGATCTTCATGTAATTGACAATATTCACCAAATAAGAGTCAATGATCAAATCAAATCTTTCCACCCCAATATAATCAATAAACTTTGTTTTGGTATCTCCCAATAAAATAATAGGAGTTTGAATGTTGCAATCATCTAACTTGATTTCATCGAGATCGTTGACAACTTCCTCTATAATTTCTTCTTTAATGGTCTCTACTATCTCAACCTCAAGATCTTTCTCTATAATAGGATCTTCGTTAATCTCCTCCACAATCTTGATTTTAAGTTCTTCTATAACAAGGCCTTCATTAATTTCCTCATAAATCTCTATATTTTCTTCTTTGACTTCTCCATAATCTTTAAGAACAATATTTTCTTCAACATGTAATTCTTCCTTTAATGGTGGAATATTTGGCTCTTCGAAATAATTCAAGTATGAACTTCTTGGCCAATAATAATCTTGTATTGTATACGACAAGATTTCTTCACAATCCAAAGGATAAAATTTGATAGCAAGCATCTTTTTCATCCTTGGCCATAATCGAATTTTGTCTTTACCTTGTCGGATTCTATCAAATTGTACTCGTTCCCACCAACATAACGCATACTTACTAAGTTTATACAAAGCAAGTCCAACTTTTCTCTCATAACAAATATTCTCATAGTCAAATAAATCCTCTAGATCAAGTAACCAATCAGGAAAATCTTCTTTTAAAAAATAACCATTAAAACTTGCAATTCTCTTATAAGGTCTATATGAAATTTGTTTACCAATAGGTTGCCCGTGAGTTATGTCTCCGCTGTAGTTATCCCTATTGTTTCCTTTCTTCAACGGCGCCATCCTAGCATAGATATTTGTGAGTGCTTGTTGTACGTCACGTAATACTCGCTAAATTATTCGTCGTTGTTGTGGTGGTGGTTACCGTCTCGCCGGTTAGCAATCAGACCAGGGTAAGTCAAGACTCTGATACCAACTGATGTCGCGGAAGCCTAAAGAGAAGCACACACGATGCTCTCTTGATGGAACAGAAACTAAACTGTTAGTTCCTGGGTAGTAAACCTCGAATCCACGAGGGGTTCCTTGAATCCACGAGGTGATAGGTCTGGAATCCACCAGAGAACACTTAGACACAAGTCTGAATTTTTATTGATAATAAACTATATAAAACGTTAACAGACTTAGGGGGCCTATTTAAGGGCTCCTTAAAACTTGACAGACAAGAAAATATAATCTAAAATAACTCCTAATTGATACCTAACCATAACAGGAATCAAATTTGACCTAAAAAACATTAAATGCACCTAAAAACAAGGAAATAAATCACCTAAACCTAAAATAACGTTTTTTACATAAAAATACCAAAAATAATAAATTACAATAATTAAATAGTAAACTGTGTCCTACATCAGAGCAGGATTCCGGTTGTAGCTGTTGGTGTTTATAATCTATGTTTTGAGTCTAGAGTTTTAATATTGGAAGACTGTCTGTATGTACCTAATGTTCGTAAGAATTTAATTTTTGCAACTTATTTAGGTAAACATGGATATTGTGTTATCCTTAAAGACAATATTGTAATAAAGAAGGGTAAAGTATTTATCTGTTCTGGCAATATTGTTGATGGTCTTTATATTTTAACTCCTGATAAGTATAAATTATATAATTCTGAATTAGATAATAACTCTTATGTGAAATCATTAAAGAGAAAGTTTCCTTCTACTAATGATGCATATCTTTGGCACTTGCGTTTGGGTCATATTAATTCAAACAGAATTCAAAGACTGATCAAAGATGGTCTCTTAAAGCCATTGGACTTTGATGAATTTCCAGTTTGTGAATCTTGTTTAGAGGGCAAAATGACTAAACGACCTTTTAATGCAAAAGGTAGAAGAGCCCAAGAGTTGCTTGAATTAGTTCATACTGATTTATGTGGTCCTATGTCAACCCAAGCAAAAGGAGGTTATGAGTACTTCATCACTTTTACTGATGATTACTCAAGATATGGTTATTTGTACCTAATGAGACAGAAGTCCGAAGCCTTTGACAAGTTCAAAGAGTTTAGGGCTAAAGTTGAGAATCAATTAAATAAATACATAAAAGTCATTCGATCTTATCGTGGTGGCGAATACCTTCTTGGGGATTTCAAGGATTACTTAACTCAAAATGGGATTGTATCCCAATTTACTGACCTGGAACTCCCCAACAAAATGGTGGAACAGAAAGAAGGATAGGACTCTTTTAGAAATGGTTAAGTCCATGATAAGTTACTCAACTTTACCAATTTCTTTTTGGGGTTATGCCTTAAATACAGCAATACATCTTTTGAATTTAATTTCATCAAAATCTGTTCCCAAAACACCCATGGAATTGTGGAGTGGGCGTAAGCCTAGTATGAAATATCTCTACATTTGGGGTTGTCCAGCACATGTGTTAAAAGGGAAGCCTGATAAATTGGAACCAAAATCAGAAGTATGTTTACTTATGGGTTATCCAAAAAAAACTAGGGGTTATTTATTCTATAGTCGTAAAGATAACAAAGTTTTTGTTACTACAAATGCTAAATTCTTGGAAAATGACTATAAGAATAATTTTACTCCTAGAAGTAGAGTTGTTTTGGCTGAAATGAATGAATTTATAAATGAACAACCAATGGATGAAACTAGGGATGATGTGGCTGTATTAGATACACCACAAGATACTATTGATGAGATATCTAGTACACAGGTGTCTCATCGTAGTGGGAGAATTGTTCGGCTTCCTATAAGATTTATAGGTTTGGGAGAAACTTATGAAACTATCTCAGAAGAGGCTAAATCGGATCCCTACACTTATGAAGAGGCAATAAATGATATAGATGCACATCATTGGATCCAAGTTATGAAATCTGAATCAGATTTAATGTACTCCAATCATGTTTGGGATCTTGTAAAAGCGTCTAACGGCATTAAACATGTTGGTTACAAATGGGTTTACAAGAGGAAGAGAGAGATAGATGGAAAAGTTGAAACCTTTAAAGTAAGGCTAGTGGCGAAATGGTATACTCAAAAAGAATGTATTGATTATGAGGAAACCTTTTCACCAGTAGCAATACTTAAATCTATCAGAATTCTCTTATCCATTACTGCTCATTATGATTATGAGATTTGGCAAATAGATGTCAAGACTGCATTTCTCAATGGCAATCTTGAAGAGGAAATCTATGTGATACAACCGGAAGGTTTCATAGTAAAGAACCAAGAGCATATGGTATGCAAGTTGAAAAGGTCCATTTATGGACTTAAGCAAGCATCTAGGTCATGGAACATTAGATTTGATTAAGCAATCAAGTCATTTGGTTTTGAACAAAATCTTGATGAACCATGTGTATACAAAAGACATCAAGATAAAGTAGTAATGTTCTTAGTGCTTTATGTCGATGATATTCTACTCCTTGGAAATGATGTAGGGGTAATGTCATTAGTAAAGGTTTGGTTGTCAAGCCAATTTGATATGAAGACTTAGGTGAGGCTAACTTTATTCTAGGGATCAAGTTTTAGCAAAATCGCAAGAATAAGATGCTAGGCTTATCATAAGCTAGATATATAGATAAGGTTCTAGAACGATTTAGCATACAAAACTCCAAGAAATGATTACTTCCTTTCAGACATGGAGTTCCTCTGTTTGATGACCAAAGGCCTAAGACTCAAGACGAAGTAGATATGATGAGACCAGTTCCTTATACTTCTACAGTGGGAAGTCTCATGTATGTCATGCTTTGTACTAGACCAGATATCTGCTATTCAGTTGGCATGGTCAGCCGATATCAATCAAATCCAAGACCAAAACATTGGCAAGCTGTAAAGCATATTCTCAAGTATCTACAAAGAACGAGAGATTATATGCTTGTTTACCGGTGTGAGGATTTGATTCCCATTAGCTATACAGATTCAGATTTTCAATCGGATCTAGATTTGAGAAAATCCACATCAGGATGTATTTTCACCTTGGAAGGTGGAGCCATAAGTTGGAGGAATGTTAAGCAATCTTGTATTGCAAACTCCACCATGGAGGCAGAATATGTTGCTACTTCTGAAGCAGCAAAAGAAGCTGTCTGGCTCAAGAAATTCCTTTCTGACCTTGGTGTAATGAAAATGGAGCAAGTTCCAATTACATTGTTTTATAACAATAGTGGAGCAGTTGCATAATCTAAAGATCCAAGGGATCACAAGAAAGGAAAGCACATTAAGAGGAAGTACCACATCATTCGAGATATTGTTGCTCGTGAAGATGTGGTGGTAGCAAAGATTAAAAGTGCAAATAATCTAGCAAATCCATTTACCAAAACCTTGTCTCAAAGGACTTTCGAGTCACATTTGGAGGGAATGAAAGTTAGATTAGTGCACAATAGTTTTTAGGGCAAGTAAGAGATTGTTAGGATTAGTGCCCTTAAATCCTATTGTATGATGCTATATATGATATTAAGTATGACATTATGTATGACTTAATATTGTGTTTAATAAAGTTGTTTTATTATTATCTAAAATAATGGTAACATGAATATTCGGACATTATCATATAGTCCATGAGATGCATAGTATGTGATTTATGTGAAAAGTCACAGAAGATATAAATCACAAGTTCTTTATAAACTCAGAATTATAATTTGTAGTCGGTGATGAAATTGGGCGTTTCATTTGTGAAGACTATAACATATCAACTAAGATGATTTGTCTTGATCATGGAAGTGGAGACTTCTAGTTGATATGTTTTAAGAGTTAAAACATATTGAACTGGACCGCTGTGAGATTTATTATTCTCCTAACGACTGTCAATTGAATAATAAATCTCACGACTTTTATTTACATGAACTCTTAATCCTGAGAGAATAATGGACCTGATCATGAAGTGTAGGTTGCTTTAATATATCAGGAGTGAGATCTAAAGTAACGGTCATTTCAGTATGTTGAGAAGCCACATTTAGTGTTAATGAAACATATATTCTCAAGATGGAATTCATAGTCTCATAGCGGAGATATAAAATATTCCCTTAAGATAAGTTTAATGGGTTTGTTATTCAGAGAGTTAGGCCTAACCACTTTAGTAAGACTAAAGTATATATTTATGAAATTGGATTTCATAAATATATGGTGAATAACTTAAAAGGATTAAACTAGGTACTCAAGAATTAAGATGTAGTAATCTACAAAGTGGCAGTCTACATTAATGACTTTGTATTACTACGAATATTTTATGAAGGGGTTACATGCACAATAAAGTCTTGGGATATAATTTATTAATAAGGCGTAGAGTGCAATTATATTTATAGTGGTATTAAATATAATTAATGGTAACTTTGAACTTGTCAAGAGTTGACAGAAAAGCCTAATGCCCATTGGAGCTAGTGTCTTATTTGTTCCCTTTTGGTCCCCCTCCAAGCCACATACTAAAGCCCAATTGGAAAAGCCCAAAAGGCTAGCCCAATTAGATAATCAGTTATAAAGAGAGAAACATACAGAATTTTAAGTAACATGAAATGGTTTGTATGTAAGTATTGGACATTCTTGAATTCTCCCTTGAACAAATTCATATAAATTGATTGAGAGACCACATATCTTGGGCACAAGTGGAATTGGAGTAAAGATTAAAAATGTTCTCAAGAACTTGCAATCTTTGTTTTGAAATTCACCACACCAAGGTACACTCTCTTGTTCTTATATTCTGAAATTTACATGGTGCATGTTATCAATTGCGAATGAAGTAGATCCGTTAATTTTTTGCTGCGTATGTTTTGTATGCGATGCAAACATGTATTTTTCCATCAAATATTTATTATCTCACAAAATGACTAATCGAACATTGACAATTTTATTTTGATAAATTTGTGTCACATATATATTATATTATTTATTTCAATTTGTTTCTTTATCTTTGTTTTTTTATCTTTGTCATTTTGTCTCCTTATCTTTGTCACGCATTGCCCCAAACACACCTGTACCCCCACTACTAATTTATAATGCATTATATGTCCTTTATCTCCTTCTTTTTCTTTATCTTTGTTGCCTATTCCCAATATTGCCCCACTACTAACAAACAGTCAAAGTGTCAAACAATCAAATACTTTATATATTATCACTTTATAAATCACAACTCAAAGTCAAATACTTTAGCAAAAACTATATATAAATCACAACTCACATCTAACTTTCTCAACTCAAACTCTCTCACTCATCAGTTGCCAAAAAAAAAAAAAATCTCTAAGACAGGCAGGGACTCCCAAGCCCCAAACACAATCACATATTCAAATTCAATTCACAATCATCCTTTGCAAAAAAAAAAAAAAAAAATCAAAGATTCCTACAATCATCCTCAAAAAAAAAAAAAAAACAACAACAACAACAACACAATCAGTCAATCACAGATTCACAACACAAACATTATATCAATGTTATGTTAGGTTTGAAAGTTTAAAGAGAGAAAAACTACTTGAAAGGGCAGATTGGAATTTTGGGATGGAGGCTGAAGGCTGGAGGCTGCAGCTGCTGGAGACAATGGTGGGTTGGGCAGATCAAGCTGCCGGAGGTGCTAAGGGCAGTGGCAGCGACGTGGGTCTATGGCGGCTGAGGCTAGGCGGCGTGATGGTGGCCTATGGCAACGTCGTGTGAGGCTGAGGGTCTGTGTGGCGCCGTGGCTGACCGCTGACTCCAGTCAGTACTCAGTACCAGGGGATTTAAAACTAGGGGGGCCGAAGATAAGCGAAAAAAAAAATCAAAAAAATTCACAACTGCATCCATGTATGTTGAATTTAAATCTTTTCTTTTGAAAAAAAATCAAATATTGTA
>JARYZH020001629.1:0-24940 GCA_030021035.2 Notholithocarpus densiflorus | reverse complement strand
GAAGAGGGATAGAATAGTGTTAAGCTATTTTTAGCTATGAGATTGAAAGCTTTTTATGCTGCAGGAACTTTTTTGATGAGGTGGAAGAGAGTGTTTGTGGGTATTTGTATAAGGCTATTTATGGACTAAAAGCTATAAGGAAATGATAGGAAGATAGAAGGTAATAGTGTCGGTGGGTATTTGCATTGCTGGAATATTCTGATGAAGTAGAAAAGAATGCTTCTAGGTAAGTGTGTAGGGCATATTTATGAATTAAAAGCTAAGAGGTTGATTTATGAACTAAGAGACTAATTTATGAGTTGAGAAACTAATTTATGAGCCAAAAACAAGATAGTAAGTAGGGGATTTATGAGAAGATGATGTGTTTTTAGGAGTTAATGGTGGGTTCCTTTTATAATGGAGTTATAGGGAGTGATTAGCAAAATCAAGAGGATCGGATATGATTAGCAAGGGAATCTCAGAATATATATCATAGGATTTGGCCAAAAATTGTATGATTAGCTTTTGGGCATTTTAGCTTCTTTGGATAATGGCAGCTGGAAGCTAAGATTCAGCTAATGTCAACATTAAGTGCTGATATTTGGGATTTATCTCAGCCAATAGGTTTAGGACATGGGTTAAGATTAGAGATTTTGTTAGCTGTAACTAGGATCAAAGCTCTAAGGGCTAGTTATTGTTGTATATATAGGTGTGGTTTGGATTGCGCATCTGCGTTTTCAAACACGCGTTTTCTTTTTTCTTTTTTCTTTTTTCTTTTTTCTTTTTTTCTTTTTTGAAGTCGCAATTATTGACTTTCAGAGACAAAATTCACTGTTCATGAACAGTGCATGCACTGTTCACACACTGTGCATGCACTATTCACACATTTAAAAATATTAAAAATGGGTCCCACGGTACTATTCACATATTTAAAAATTATTTTGCTACAGTGTTTTCAGTTTTCAGTTTCAGCAAAAATAAGTTGTATCCAAACAAACTCATAGGTATATACATGGATAGGTTGTAATAATGATGTTTGAGTTTGGAGAGTATTGTTTCATAAAGTCAATAAAGTGAAAATTCAAATTCTGGAATTTTGTAAGTGAAAATTCGAAATTCAATATTTTCGATCGGTCGAAACTTTTGCTCGATCGATCGAAATGGTTAGGAAATCTATCCTAGAGTCTCTGCCTGTTTCGATCGATGCTCAATTCTTATTCGATCAGTCGAAAGGAACTCTCGACCGATTGAAACTCGTAAAACTGAATTTTCTACAGAATTTTTTGGTGACTGTTCGGAAAGTTTGAAAAGGTTTCAAAACTTGTGAACGGTTTTATGAAACATCTTGACTCTTCTTACGTGCCTTTTGATGAAATATAACCCTATGGGTATAAATAGAGGCTTATGTTCATTTGAAAAATAATTAACTCCATAAAATAGTAAGTTAGAGAGAAACACAAGAAATCCTGTGGTTATTCTCCAGAATTGCTATCTGTAAAACCTAACAACTTGGTTGTATCATGGGGGCAAATTTACGATAACCCTTTAGTAATAATAGTGTGGGGGCAAATATTGTCTAAGAGGATTATATTTCTGTTTGTTTTTTGTATTGTCCTTATTCTTCCTTTATTACTTTCTGTATTATTCCCAACATTTATGTCACCCCAAGCCAAGTGTCAACTATTGAGGTTATTATTGGAAACTCTGCTGGAGAGCTTCTTATGCCCTCCAACCACTTTTTCCTAAATTTTCCATTTTAAGATTTATGGGCTTTGTTCATAAATCAATTATTATACATTTTTAGCACTAAATAAACTTAGTTGAAGCTTAGAAGGTCTCGTCATGACTTCCTTGAGCTATGACCAAAACTTGAAAGAGAAGAAGAGCATTTATTGTTCTTCAGCTTTTTAATTTCAACCCATCTCATGGGTACTGTTCACTTCAAGTGCTACAATACCAGTGATGCTAATGGGACTCTAATTTGACAGGTGACCAGCTATTGATTTATTTTTGGAGCTTATTTACTTTTGTATAGTTGTCCAGCTGGCATCTGATTAGAACTGAACTAAAGAGGAACTACCCAGTTGGCTTAGTTGCACATGTGGACTTCTTTTGCTGGGTTTTACCATGTGGGTTAAGCATTTCTGGTGGGCCTAGTCTTAGTGATTCTCTTCATTTGGGCTTCCTCCTTTGCTCTTACTCTTTAGGCCCTATAAGATAGATAATGTAGCCATAGGTTTGTATTTTCACTGGCTTTTATTTATTTTATTTTATTTTATTTTTTGATAGGGAATGCATAAACTTTTCATTACTAAGAAAACATAAAATTTACATCATGGATAAGGGCTTGCTTAGCAAAGCAAGGATCCTCTTCAACCCATACAATGTCATTAACAATGCTATAAGCATTTTTTGCTACTAAGTGTGTAGGCATATTCCCTTGCCTCTTTACATGGGAGAACTGAATTTGTGTAAACCCCATACATAGCTCTAGAACACCCTGAATAACAGAAGCCACAACTGAGGGAGGGGGGGAAGAACCCGCCAAAGCATTTACCAATACCTTTGAATCTCCCTCCAGCACCACAACAATACAACCACGGCACAGGGCAAACAGAATTCCTACTTCAAATGCCTTTGATTCAGCCTCAAATGGACCAAGAGGAGCTTCCATTTTTCTGTATAAAACCGCTACAACCTTCCCCCAGCTGTCACGGATTACAACCCCAATCCCCGTTGATCTTATATCCTTGAAAGTGGCAGCATCAACATTCACTTTGTATAATCCCTGTGGAGGAGGAGACAAATACAACGTCTGGACTGTAGAGCTGGAAAGCACATACCCTCATTAGCCGCAAGGAACTCAGCCCAGTGCTGCATTGCCCTGAACAACAACTGCTTACCAAAACGCATCACACCATTAAGGCGCCATTCATTTCAACTGTGCCATACCTTCCAAGCTATCATAACTAGCCGAGAAACACAATCCAAATTCACATTTTCAACCAATAGCAGCTGCCACAAGATGTCCATAAAAGAGATATCATCTCTTCTATCTAAGCTTAGGACCAACTTAGAACACTCCCACACCTCTTGAGCTTTTGGACAACCCCACAAAACGTGACCAGCGGTTTCGAGCTTCACTTTACACCATTCACATGAATCATCTGTCAATGCCTTCCTTCTCTTTAGGTTTACTTTTATAGGTAACGCTTTTCTACATGCTCTCCATGTAAAATGCTTAACGTTATGGGGAATAGGAAGCCTCCAGAGACTTCTCCAAAACCTTCTCATCGGGCTACAATCCGAGACACTCCCTCTAGTATCCGAAGAAGATATTCTCACAGCCAAATGATAAGCACTTTTAACTGTGAACTTACTATTAGCCGTTTCAGCCCACACCAATTTATCTGGAGGGAAGCGGACACTCAAAGGGATACTTTTGATTGCTTCAACCTCATGTGGCAGAAAAATAGAGTCCACCACCGAAGATTTCCAACACATGACCTCAGTATCTATCAACTCTCCAACCCGAGTATCCTCATGCAAGAACAACCAAGGAGAAATTACCCCATGAGAGGAAGAACAAGGCAGTCACCTATCACCCCATACCTTCACATCCCTCCCATTACCCACTCTCCACATAACTCCTTCCTTCACCAATTCTTGCGCCGCCATGATGCTCCTCCAAGTATAAGACGGATTATGGCCTAGAGAAGCATGAATAAAGTCGCATCTAGGAAAATATTTAGCTTTCAAAACCTGGAATACCAATGAGTCTTGGGCTAATTGCAATCTCCACCCTTGTTTGGCAAGTAAAGCCAAGTTAAAACATTTCAAATTCTTAAACCCCAAACCACCACAAGCTTTGGGCTCACACATCTTTTCCCACGACACCCATGGAATTTTCTTCTCCTCGGATTTTTGGCCCCACCAAAAATTCCTAATCATACTTGTTAGATCATCACATAGTGATTCCGGGATTTTGAAGCAATTCATTGTGTATGTTGGGATTGCCAAAGTCACAGCTTTAATGAGGATTTCTTTGCCCGCTTTAGATAACAACTTCTCCTTCCATCCCGTTCACTGGCTTTTATTGTTAGCGAGAATAACATATACTTCAGGCTTCCATAAATATTCATCATAGGTCTTGAATAATAATTTCCATGAACTTAAGTAATAATTTGTACCCATCAAAAATAATAATGATAATAATAATTTATATTAATCTCATAAATAATATTTTACATAGGTTTAATTATTTCAATAATATTTGTCATGCGTAATAACTTGTTGGTGTTTCATAAATGATACTTGCCATGGACTATTTAATTCCCATAGTATTCCATAAAAAATATTTGCCATGGGTTTTTATCAATAGTAATTTCCATGGACTTAATACTAGAGAGATAAATAGTGTAACATAAGATAAACAATTACCACATATTTTTAACATAAGTTCCATGGTTTGTAATATGGTATAAAATAAATAATTTCGATGGGTTTAGAATCTCCACGGGCTTATGAAAGAACTGTTAGATAATTTAATTGGCCAAAGTTTGTTAGCATTGGGCTTTGAGGAAAACATTTATATTTGATAATCATAGTATTTTGTCAAGTATTGTTAATCTTGGGCTTTTGAAATAATTATGATTTTCCAAGCATTATTAGCTTTAGACTTTTGAAATAGTAGCATTTGAGCATTATTAGTCTTCGGCTTTTAGTAAAATATTTATATTTGATAATTGTGCTACCTAATTATTATTGGTTTTAGACTTTTAAATCATAGTGTTTGTCAAGTATTACTAATCTTGAGCTTTTAAAATAATAGTATTTGCCAAGCATTATTAATCTCGGGATTTTGAAATAATATGATAATACTTGCCAAATGATATTGGGATTCAAAATAATTGTGTGTCAAGCAGTATTAGTCTTGGGGTTTAAAATGTTTTTTTCCCAAGCAATAATTGTCTTGGACTTTTGATATTGATATTGCCAAGTAGTTAGCTTGGGCTTTGATGTTGCCAAGTGTTCGGGGGCCTTTTTCGGTTGCCCAACCACGTGTGGTCCGTTGGAGGGATGACCTTACTAGGCCCGAGTTCTTTTTGGGGAGTTGCGTCCGGAACTCAACATTGGGCCATGTGGTCCAACAGCTACCGGCGTATTTTTTAAGCCTATAAAATCATTAAAGCCAAAGTCTAAGAATCACAATAATGGTCGAATAAATATGTAATATGCATTTGATATGATAGCTTTGATTAGTAATTGTAATAACAATTGAAATAAAGTAGTATTTATTTAGGGGTAAAGTAATCATGTACTCAATGATGTAAATTTAAATATAAGGAAGCAAAGTCACTTATCTTTGTATGGTTTACAGCTCCAACTGTGTAACATCAGTGAGCTGATAGGATTCCAGCAGAATGTCAGCGGTAGAGGCTAGTTAAGCTTACCCCTCTTATCATGCATTTAAATGAGTTTAAGCCTTGGTTAATAGTTGTAATAATAGTTGGAATAAAGTAATATGTATTTAAATGTGAAGTAATCATATATTCAATGATGTAAATTTAAAGATAAGGAAGCAAAGTCACTTATCTTTGTATGGTTTGTAGCCCCAGCTGTACAGCTTCTGTGAGCTGATAATATCCCAACAGAGTGACTCCAGCAGTAAAGGGGCAGTTTGCCACGATAACTTCGAGATAAAGGGAAAAAATGACTGCAACTGGAGGGAGAGAGAGTATGCTCAGCTGTGTGTAGGGGCTGGTTAAGCTTGCTCCTCTTATCATGCACTTAAATGAGTTTCCCCTTTGACAATACTCTTTTAATTGTTGTGAAGTTATGAATAGTGTTGCCTTTCATGAGAAGGGCTTTTGTATGGAGTATTTGTGCCTTCTAAGAGAAGGGTTTTATGTAAGAAGTAGGTGTGCCTTCTAAGAGAAGGGCTTTTGTAAGAAGTAGTTGTGCCTTCTAAGAGAAGAGCTTTGATATGAGATCTTGGTGCCTTATAGGAGAAGGGCTTTAGTAATAGAAGTCCGTGCCTTCCATGAGAAGGACTTTTAGTATGAGTGTTTGGCATCTCTTGAGAAGTGTGGAGATGGTAAAGATATAGATGTTTTGTGGGATGTAGTATTTGTAATATGTATGATATATGGAAATATGAGAGACATGGAGGTTAAAGATAGTAAAAATATGAGATTATAACTGCTGGAGAAGTTGTAGAGATTGCTCTCTAAGAGGAAAGATTTTGTAAGAGAAAAGTATGGAGATGTGTTTAGGTATTTGGAGATAGAAGCAGTAAGATAAGTGTAGAAGAGTATTGAGATGTGCTTATGGGCAGCAAAACAATAGGATTTCAGAGTAAGAGAGTATGAGAGTGGAGCTTAGAAGAGTTGTGGTGTGTTATATGTAATGGTGTAGTAAGTGTGTATAAGATTGTGTAGGAGAAGTAAAGAAAGAGATGTTTAGAGATATGGGCAGCAAGATATAAGTATTTTCAGAATATGGAGAGCGAGATAATGAGTATAAGAGAGTAATAGTATTGTAGTGTGTTTAGCAAAGCTGCTGGGATTTTCTGCTGGGATTGTATGAAAGCTTATGAATGGCATTTATGAGTTAAGGGCTGAAGAGTTTAGTTCCTAATTTAGAAACTGAAAAAATCCCAAGCTCATTAAGACCTTAAGAAGATTATTAGAGGAAGAGAGAATAGAGAAGTTTCATGAGAGAGTTGTTCTCCATTAGTGTCCCCCATTTGAGGTGTTAATGAGGAGTCCTCTTTAGAGTTGAGTTTAAGGGGGTATTTTAGCAAAGAATATCAGCCAAAATCTGTCCCAACTAGCAATAAATCTTCAAAGAATCCATCTTGAGATTTGGCCAAAAATGGTATGTTTAGCTTTAAAGTATTCTTGCTGTTTCAGGTAAGGGCTACTGGGGAAAAAGTAGCAGAAAATGAAAGTATTTTAGCAAGAAAAAGGTAGTCTCAATAGTTGGTTTTGGTTTTAGCCAAAAGTGGAAAAATCAGTAATGCTTAGACCACTAGGTCAGCTGTTACATCTATTCTGAAAAGGCTGTTCCAGCTGTCAGGAAAAACTCTGACAGCTATCATGAAAAAGCTGTCATAAGAAAGCTGTTTGCTTTGGGCAAAAGCCAATGAGGTTAGATGGGTGATTTCAGACTGCTAGAAAGGTCATTCAGCATTTACTTTATGGATTTGGCTGAAAATGGTAAGATCTCTTTCAAGGGTATCTTGCTATTTTGGGTATAACAGCTGGTTTCTGGGATTTCAGCATTAAATGGCTGATGATATCACTTCTAGCCAGGTGTCAAGTGCTGAATACACTGTTGGGGTTCAGCTGGAAATGTTTCCTCTTTTGGGTGTTTGTGTTTTTGGTTCAGGGTTCCATTACAACACATTTTTAGCAAGTAATAGACGGATTGGTTGAAAGTTAAGGAAGTTTTAAAGATTTAGTTAAGGTCTCATTGTGTTGTGAAAAAATCTTGGTGAGCAAGAAGAGTATTTAATGCTCTGCTCTGGGAGCTGGCAGAGAGATATATGGTCTGATTGTGGCAAACAGCAGCTGGGTATCAGAGATATCATGAATATTTTGTATATAGTTGGAGATTAAATATAGCCAATCATATTAGGCCATATGTTTGAGTTGGATTTTAGCTGAAAGAAGTAATAAGATTTATGTAGAATAATATAATGAAGTTTCTAAATTTGTATAACAACAACTGAAGATTGAATGAACAGTTATCTTCCCAACAGTTAGATGGCTGGAATATTGAGTATTTGTCACATGATGAATATTGAGCTTTAGAAAAAGAGCAATGGGGAATTCTATCATTTTAAGTGCTACGTGATAAGAGATGCTTACCATATATTACCCACTACACACGGACTCGTCAGAGTTCAGGGAGTCGAAGAAGACACGCAAAGCAACATGTTTCTTTTATCAACTTTGAACCGCTGGAGCTTTACTGAACATATCTCTTGGCCCTCCAAACCACGACTCTCAAAGTTTCCCCAAAGAGATTTATGAGCTTGGATCATAAGCCAAAGATGAGATGACGTACCTCGGGTTTTGTCATTTTGTGTAAATATGGGCTCTTGTTGAAGAAGCCGCTTGCCATGAGTGTAAGAAAGGTAATATGGGCTATGAGCTTTGATTCATTGCTTAAGCCCGATCCATATGTTGATGTTGATGATGTCGTGGGGTTATGATCCCAATTGATAAAGAGGAAATGTGGACATGAATCCGCCTCTTGAAGTAAGGATCTTGCGAGCCATGTGAGCCCAATCCATGTAGTTGAATGAGATATGAGCTTATTTTGAGCTTTAAATAGATTTACCCAAAAAATAATAATATGTTGATGTGGCATGGGTTGCCAATAAAGTAATGCCACGTGCACCAAAAAAACGATCCTCAACACCAAGTAATTTGCTTGGACTTTGAATAAAATGGAATGTATGTATTGGACTCATAGGGCCGATTTTGGGCTTTGCCAAATAGTAATATAAATTTTGATAGGATATGAGACTTTGGGTTTTTTTGGGATGGTTTATATCGTGGCCTAATTTAGAGAATAAGATGGTAAATAATTGTAGAGGATATTTGGGTATTCTTCAATGAGTGGGTAAGTAGGATCAAATAGGATTGTGGCATGTGGCATGTGTGAAAATTTGTACCTTAATAGAAGTAAAATATTTTACGAACAATGTTTTTCCATTTTCACATATTTGTTTGCATGTAAAATATGGTCAAACTTGTAAAATATTTTTTGTTGACCGTAAAATCCTTTATAAAAGTTGTAAAATGTTTTACTTTTAAAAATATGGTAAAATATTTTATAAAAACATCTCTTGAGTGGCTTGCTCATCACATGCTCCTCTCGCCCCATTTGGTGGACTAAGCACCTAGAGCCGCCCGCTCTAGCGATTAGTGCCGGCAATTTGGAGTTGTTGTTTCGTTGACCAGTTCCACCGATTAGGTAGTCGAAGCTATCGCTTCGGCTATTGGTGTCAGAGGTTTAGTCACCAGAGATGTCATTTCGACTACTAGGGTCGACAGTCTTGTTGACACCTCATTTTGCAACCCGCATTTAACCTCACCTAGAGGGTAAAAGGGTAATTTTGCTTTGGAAATATGCATCTTAATTTTGGTCATTAGATCCTTAATCTCATTTCACCAAAATGATGTTGATGTTGTAACAATCAAATCAACTGGTCATAAGCCCTAATTGGACTACCAGATTGAAAGTTATCATCAAATCAAGTTTTAATGGCTGAGATGCACTATCACAAATTGAGTTCGACTATATGTGATTATGAACAATTGATTTCAATTGGTTATAAGTATAAATGTATAATCAATTTAAGATCAATGATGTGTCATAATTTGATTGGTTAGGACTACATTTTATGGTAAGGTTGCACACACCTAATTAACTAGATAGTTAAACATTAATCATTCAATGAGTAATTTGTGCAATTATCTTTTAATTAGAATAAATTTGGAACTAATTAGGTCTGAAATAGGGGTGATTGGAGCCTATTAATGTTAATTGGAAACTAATTTGGGACCTATTAATGCTAATTGTGCTGAAATTGTTTTCTAACAAATGACCTCTTCTCACCATTTAGTTGATATCTCTCGGAATATTTTGAATCTATGAATGAGGTTAATTTTCCCAGAAACTAGACATCCGGGACTTCAATTTGAGCATAAGAATGAGACAATTCCGATCAGAATTTAGTAAGATATGATTTTTTGAAATTGGCTCTACAGGCTGTTACAGTAGCTACAAGAAAACCGAATTTTACTTGCTCCTCACTTTCACCAATCTATACATTTAATACACCAGATTTCCCCAAATGCTAAAATGAGGTCTAGGTTCATGATTTTTTGTCAACCCCATTAAATGGCCTTCCATTCATATTTTCCCAACCACTACTATATAAACCCCCCCCCCCCCTCTCCTCCATTTCAAAACACACACAAAAAAACCTCTCTCTTCTCCTCTCTTGAGTTCTAGTGAAGTTGAGTAGTCTTGTCATATCTTGGTCTTCCTGAGACTCAAGGTATTGAGTGAGACTCACTCTCCCTCTCCTAACTCTTCTTTTCCTCCACCCTTAAGACCTCCTCAAAAGTATCCTCCACCATATAGATCTTGCATAAAGGTATAATCATTTTCCCTAATTGTTTTTTGTGTTGCCATGATGAGAGTTTAAGATTAAAGCATGATAGTAATCATTTAAATTCCCTTGGATATATTTGAATGTTCTTAATTGTTCTTATATGTTCTTCACATGTTCTTGGTTGTTCATCACATGTTCATGTATAACGCTAATTTTAATTTTAAATCCACATAAAAAATATGAAAAACATGTTTGTTTAATAATTCTTTCAAATCCTTGAATCTAAGATATCACCATCCACAGACATTCACTAGAATTTATTTTTCAATCCAAATGAAATGCTTAATAAATGGAATTAGGGTTTATCACATGTACACACAATGAATTCAACATGCAAATTGATGGATAACATATTGGATGATGTTATATGAATGTTAGTCATCATAGTCTAGAAGACCAGTTTCACCAGGCAAGGTGGGTGCCTAACACCTTCTCACCTTGTAACATAGCCTCCGAGCTTAGATTAAGGGTTGATAGACCAATATTTATCCTTGTAATTTTCAATTTCTAGATTGTAACTAGGAAACAAAATTATGTACTTTATCTTAGATTGTATCTTGGACCAAAGCCATATAATTTTCCTATGATCAATGTAAATTCAATTGAAAATTAATAAAATGGGGAATTTTTCAATTTTGGTTTTCTTATTTATCCCAATAATTAAATAAGTAGTGACTCCATTGTAAAACCCTTAATCTAAAGGGGAAAATATAACTAGTCGAACCTCCATTTTGAGAGGCAATAACACGACTCCACCCATTCACGTGAGTTTGGCCCAACATCCTAAAAACGGGCCGGGGGCGCGGTCTCTCACAAGTCTCGTTACCAAAGATGTCGTCGTCTTCTACATTGGTGTTGGCGGTCCAGCAACTAGAGACACCACTCCAGCGACAATCGCCAGAGTCGCTATTCTAACTGCTGCTTCCAGTGGTTCGATCACCGGACCTTTAGCACCAGCAACCCCGATGGCTAAGTTACTTGTTTGGTGGTTTTTTTGAAAATTTTTACTTGTCATACCAAACACCTAAAAATATTTGATTGAAAATGTTTTACATTTATAAATTTGGCAAAACAATATAAAATAAACACTATTATATCAACACATGTAGTAGACTACACACAATAAATCAGGTACACCACATTATACCCTATTATAAACACTATTATATCACTCATTAGTTAATTTTCAAAAGATTAAATCTTACTACACACTCATCAATGCATACAATCTATACACACTCCATTAAAATTTAGATAAAATTGTGAAGTCGTGCTTTGAAACACGATTTTACAATTTTAACTAAAATTTTGTTTTTTCAAAGTAGTGTGTTTAGATTGTGTGCAATTGTGAATGTGTGATAATCATTACTCTTTTCAAGAATATATCAGAGAGAGCGAGAGAGACAAAAGTATACCAGTACATATAAATAGTAATCATATCTATCGTAAGATTGAATTTTTTTTTTTAATATTTCCAATTTGGAAAAATGTTAATTAGAACAAGGATTATGTATTTGGAAATTGTTGATTGCTGAGGAATGGGCCAAATGTTTTTTTCTTTTCTTTTTTAAATAATTCAAAATTTTGAGGACATCAATTATACATTTTTAAAGTCTAAAATCTAAATTTTGAGGGAGCCAAATTCAAAAAGTCTAAAATCTAAATTTTATTGGAGCCACACACATTTTAAAACCTGAGGGGGGGAGGGGGGGGGGGCGCAGGGCTGTTAAGAGTATTTCATCATCAACATCAGTTTCAGATCATATTCATGATGATTGAAGTGATAAGAAAGAGCTTAAGGCTAGCTGTAGACACTCCATTTCATATCCATAATTTAACCTTGAAAGATGACAAAGTAACCATTTTATGTACCCCAAAAAATCATGGTTGCATTTTAGTCATTAACTCATTCATCATATCATGAAAATGATCTTGAGATTTCAATGATTCCAATGATATGTCTGGTTTCCAAATCAGACGGTTTGATCAAAACATATCGCAAGATCAAGTTTTAACGGTCTGCATGCATTCATTTGGGTGAAACCTATCCCACATGATTAATTGAAATTAATTTTGAATGGTTGTTAATTAAAATTAATTAACTTAATTTTTGTGATTGGTGGAATATTTTTACTAAGGTGTGATTTGTTGCATAAGATTAAAACAAGTAAGCTGATAAGATTTAAAAACTGTAAATAATATGATTTTAAAGTAATTATCTTCAAGATAAATATTTTAAAAATCCTAAATATCACTTTAGGATGAATTTTATCATGAAATTAACTCTAAAATTCGTCCAAATATTGTTTTAGACTTGGAAAACACTTTAAAAACATGCTAATCAAGTATAAGTTTTCATATTCATGTACAGGGAACTTTTGGCATAGTAAGCATCCAAATTCGGACTACGCTATTTCTGGCAAAGTTGTAGGGAATTGAATTTTCCTTTAGTTGACAAACTTTTAGCACAATCAAAATTTTGAGTGAAGAGATATGTTCAAAATATTGAAACTTGTTTAGGTTTGAAAAATCAGCTTAACTCTTATTCAAATCTCTTTTATTTAGGATTTTTCCCTACGTTTTTTGCTTGTTTTTTTTAAGCTGGTCTGACTTATTTTTTTTAAGCCATTAATACTTCTATAAATAGTGGTTAGTGGAGACCACCCAAAATTCAGCAACTCTTTCCCTAGCGTAAAAGAACTTCTGATCTTCACTAGACTAGAAAATAAATTCTAAAGCTTATTCACTTCAAGACTTTCTTCTGTGTTAGTGAGCCTTCTTTAGATCTTAGAGAGATCTCCTCTCTATGATTTCTGAAGAAATTCCCCTTGGTTGAATTTATTCATGCAAGTATGGTTTTATTTTTAAGGTCTTTTGAATAATGTGTATGTGTGTTCTTAATATCTCATTCTTTGCATATTTGTATATAGTTCTCATTTTTTTTCATGATCTTCTAATCTAAATCTTGATTCATATGATAGGGATAAGTTTTCTTATTGATTCATGTGTGTATATCTAGGGTTCTTCATGTGTGTTTTGATTTTTGAGTCTTAATTGTTAATAATTTTAATCTTAGATCTAGGGTTAAATTGCTACTTAAAATCTTAGATCTACAAATTGTGTAATGCATAAAATCCTTCTTTTGTTTTCAACATAAAAAACTTGAATCTAAAATTCCTTTCATAAAATTCATTCTTTTTTGCATTACAAAAACAGACCTGTATTTTCCATTAAGTATTCATTCTTTTCTGCATTTCAAAAATAGATTTGTATTTTCCATCAAGAATTCATTCTTTTTTGCATCACAAAAACAGATCTGTATTCTCCATCAAAAATTCATTATGTTTTGCATCACAAAATCAAATCTGTGATTTTCTATCATAAATTCATGGTTTTCTCATAACAAAATAAATCAAACCCTTTTTTGCATGGTGTAAGATGTAGATCTAGGATTTTTAAGTGACATTTAATCATAGATCTAGGAAAGCTAAGATAACATCTTTCATCTCATAATCTGTTGCATGTCATTAGTTATGGGTACTTAAATGGTCATTTAAAATCTAGAAGACCGGACTTTGTCCAGGCAGAATGGGTGCCTAACACCTTCCCATTCTATAACATAGCCCCCGAACCTTAGGTCTTGGCTCTAGATCAATGTTTTATTATTTCTTTGGTAGATTGTATTAGGACCAAAGCTTTGTACTTTTTTACTTAGTTTGTATTTAGGACCAAAGCGGCGTAATACTCTACTCAACCAAATTGTATATATTCAAATTAATGAAATTTGATGTTATTTAGTTATGTAATTTTGTATTTTGTACTTTTTTTTTCTTTTTTTTGTAATATAAAAAATAAGTGGTGACTCCAAATTAGGTGAAACCCCAAAGAGGTACCAAGTATGCTCTTTTGAGAGATCACTCCCATAGTCTCGGCCTCTCACAATGGCGACTCCTCTAGGAATGACGAGGGCCAAACTTCATGTTAAACTTAGGATGACCAATTATTTACCCTTGTTTGTTTTGTATGATGTTGTATGCTATAGTTTTGAGACATCATGTTTGTTTGTTTACAGTTTTCCTTAACTGTTGTTGTGCATGCCATGAAATTATAACAATTATGCGTGAACCTATTTCAAAAATCTGGTAGTAGTAACCGTGGATCACCAGTCTTCCTTAGATTTGGGTACCTAGTGGTGAACTCACCAACTCATAGCCTAAAGTCACCAGATCATTTCTTGTTGACTACAAAGGACAAACCATGCCATTTGGACCAACACAACGTTCATACGTTACAAGTTGAGAGATGTAACATCCTAGCTATCGGAAACCTTGAAACAACAAACCCTCCCTACAAAAGTAATGGCCTATAGAACCTATCCTTAGGTTGGTCCATGTTAAAATTGCATTGCATCTTGTGTGTGTTTGACTATCGTTTGAACCATGGTGAGACCAAGTTTAACAGTTAGACATATGTCAAGTAAGGATAGGTTGGTTTATTATTACTTTCCCGCTTTAGTGTAAATTCATTAGAGAGGATTATCTTCTCATTAATGAAAATTGATCTCATTTTCACAATTGCCTTTCCTTTCCACAAATACATTTCCTTTATTCACTCGTAGAATTTCATTGGACTGGTGTTGAAGGCCGATTTTTGTCATTTTTAGGCCCATACTTTAGTTGTAAGACTTGGGCTCTTAAAGGCCATAATTAGAGTTATGAGTGAGCTGGGTTTGGTTCCACCATGGAAGATAGATTCGTTTTTTTAGAACAAACAACAACAATCTAAGAAACTAAGAAGGAAAAATAAATATATGCATATGATCGTTTTTTAGAACAAACAACAACAATCTAAGAAACTAAGAAGGAAAAATAAATATATGCATATGAAGGAACTAAGAAGATTAGAGAGAAAATGAGTAGTTCAATAGATTTTATTATTTATTTGCAAAACCCAAAATACTGGTTCCCAAAATTACAGGCCATTTAAATCCGTGGAACCAGTATTTTGGGTTCCATGGATTTAAATGCCTTGTAACTTTGGGAAACAGTATTTTGGGTTTCAGAAATAAATAATAAAATCCATTGAACTACTCATTTTCTCTCTAACTCTCTTAGTTCCTTCATATGCATATATGTATTTTTCCTTCTTGGTTTCTTAGATTGTTGTTTGCGCACATGTTGGTTCTAGAAAAACAGATCTATCTTTCATGGTGGAACCAAACCTAGCTCATCCTATTAGGTTATAGAATGACCACGGTTGATTAATTCAATTACCCAAGTTAATTAATTATGTCAAATTACATGCAAATCGTGGAGGTACCAACAAATCACCAAATAAACTAAGTGTAGCGGAAATTAAATTGACATGGTGATTTGTTGACGAATGGGAAAAACCTCTCACAAGGCAAAAACCTCACCGGGTGATTTTTAGGTCACCACTCCCAATAATCCACTAATCAAGAACAAGCAGTTACAAGTATAAGAAATCTTACCGCTACCCAGGACTATCCCAAAATACCAACCTACAGTTGAACCTTTACTCCAATCCACAATTGGACTTGCTCTTGTTGAGACTTCTTCTTGTACGCACGGATCCCAGTACGTGTTTGACTTCCCAGCAACTGATCGATTGTTCTTGGATGCAAAGTTCTTCACTTCAAAGCACGTTGAAGATATGGAAGTAGGGGTGATCGCAGTGCAGTGCGGTGCGGTTTTGGGCGATTTTTAGCACCGCACTTTGCGGTGTAACCACAACTGCACTGCACCTTATTTTTGCGGTCACATATGCGGTGCAGTGTGGTGCGGTTTAGAGTTTAGCGAAAACCATAACCGCACCGCACCTCATTTTTGCAGTCAAATGTGCGATGTTATGTATAAGATGCAGTTTGAACGGTATGAAGTCAATATATTTTTCAAATTTTGGGCTTTTCCTACCCAGCTCAAAACTATTTTTTTTTCCCTTTGTTTTTGGTCAAGTTTTAAACTATTGAGCTAGTTTTGCTTTATTTTTGGATGGCTTTCCTAGTCAACACTTGATAGAATTATCAAATCTTTTTTTTTTTTTTTTGAAAACTAGGGTTATTAAACTATTAAAAATATATTTAATATTAAAAATAAATAAATATATTAATATATAGAGAAGGTGCGGTGCGGTTTGTGCGGTTTTCTTATTATAAAATCGCAAACCGCACAGCACCATGCGGTGCACTGTTACTTGCGGTGCAATGCGGTTATGCCATTTTGCGGGCGGTTTTGGTGAGGTTTTTGCGGTTTGTGCAGTTTATGCGGTTTGGTGAACACCCCTATATGGAAGTACTTGGTTACAAAACCCTAAAGTGCACAAGAACGCAGTAGCTTCTCACAGAGTGTATGAGTTCTCTAATTAAGTCTTTGTGTCTTTGATGACTTTAAAATAAAGCTTTTATGTGGTCTAGAGGTTTAGTGAATGAAACCCTAGCAATTCAAGTCATCATGGGCCGAAATTCAGATATGAGAATTCTGAAATCGCAGAGCTCGATAGATCGAGAGGTGTCGAGCTCAGTGTTTAGAATTCTCCATTAAGTCTCAATAGATGCTAGTGTCGAGCTTGTGTTGTGACTAATGTCGAGATTCACTATTTCTACTATTTTTCACTTATTTCTTGGTTCAATCTTCATGTCTTTAATGATACCACTTGTTATGTTTGTGCAACATCTTGATACATTAAACCCAACTTAAATTTACCCAATCACAAGTAAAGTGCATTTTGTCAAAAAATAAACAAATACATAGAAAATATGACCCTAACACATCTATAGCTCTATTATGGCCTTGAAGAGTCCAAATCTTACAACTAGAGTACGGCCGAACAAATGACAAAAATAGGCCTTCAATAACTGGTAAGTAAAGTTTTACGGTAATTTGCAATTTTATACTGTTAACTAGTGTTGGTTGCACGTGCAAGGCACGTGCTGCCCCAGTAGTGAGAAAATTAATATAGATTTTGTGTGTGAAACCGTGAATTTTGGCTCACCCAATTTGACTATATTAAAAAAGAAGTCTAAGAATACAACAAAATATCACAATATCTTCATTTTTAGGATCCAAATAGATATATTTTTTATTTTATTTGAGAGAAATGCTACATTCATAACATTTTTAGAACAAATTCTAAATGACAAGTTGTTATTGGTTTTAAACTGATAACATTGTTATTGTTATTCTCAAAACAATTATTTTCAGTTGTGGTTGGTCACAGTCTCATATTTTATTATTTCATTTCGACTTGTAAGAAATTGATACTTCAATATTTGTAAAAATATTGTGAAATTTGTTGTGTCAATACAACAATATATATGTCAGCTTACATAAATATTTAAAAGAAAAAAAAATACAAATCGATTACTGGGGAAAAAAAAAATTTAGGCACTGTAGAAATTAATGTTAAAATGTTGTGGACTTAGCATTTTTTTATTTGATCTATAAGAAACTGAGATCTCAACAATTGTGATAATAATAAGTGTTGTAACATTTTTTCAAAACATTTTTTTTCAGTTGTGGTTGGTCACAGTCTCATATTTTATTATTTTATTTCGACTTGTAAGAAATTGACACGTCAATAATTGTGAAAATATTGTGAAATTTTTGTGTCAGTATAACAATATATATGCCAGGTTACATAAACATTTCAAAGAAAAAAAAACACAAACCGATTACTGGAAAAAAAAAAAAAAAAAAATCTTTAGGCACTGTAGCTGAATAAACCAAAAGTACTGTAGCTCCAGTGCTATCCATCAATAATAGCTTATCTATGATTTGTTATGAAATTAATGTTAAAATGTTGTGGACTTAGCATTTTTTTATTTGATATATAAAAAATTGAGATCTCAACAATTGTGAAAATATTGTGATAATAATAAGTGTTGTAACATTTTCTCAAAACATTTATTTTCTATTGTGGTTGGTCACAGTCTCATATTTTATTTTTTTTATTTCGACTTGTAAGGAATTGATACCTCAATAATTGTGAAAATATTGTGAAATTTGTTGTGTCAGTATAACAATATATATGCCAGCTTATATAAATATTTAAAAGAAAAAAAAAAACACAAACCGATTACTAAAAAAAAAAAAAAAAAAAAATCCTTTAGGCACTATAGAAATTAATGTTAAAATGTTGTGGATTTAGCATTTTTTTTTTTATTTGATCTATAAAAAACTGAGATCTCAACAATTGTGAAAATATTTTGATAACAATAAGTATTATAACATTTTTTCAAAACATTTATTTTCAATTGTGGTTGGCTACAGTATCATATTTTATTATTTTATTTCAACTTGTAAGAAATTGACACGTCAATAATTGTGAAAATATTGTGAAATTTGTTGTGTCAGTATAATAATATAAATGTCAGCTTACATCAATATTTAAAAGAAAAAAAAAAAAAAAAAAACACAAACCTTTTACTGGGGAAAAAAAAAAAAGTGACTCACGAAAATGGCACTGTAGATGAACAGTGTTTTGATGTACAGTGCGAAAGCACTATAGCGGCATTGTCAAAACATTTATTTTCAGTTGTGGTTGGCTACGGTCTCATATTTTATTATTTTATTTCGACTTGTAAGAAATTGACATGTCAATAATTGTGAAATTTGTTATGTCAGTATAATAATATAAATGTCAACTTACATCAATATTTTAAAAAAAAGAAAAAAAAAGTGACTAACTAAATCATAATTGTGAAATTTGTTGTGTCAGTATAACAATATAAATGTCAACTTATATCAATATTTAAAAGAAAAAAAAAAAAACACAAACCGATTACTAGGGAAAAAAAAAAAGTGACTCACGAAAATGGCACTATAGATGAACAGTGCCAAAACACTGGATGTACAGTGCGAAAGCACTGTAGCGGCATTGTCATTTATTTTCAGTTGTGGTTGGCTACAGTCTCATATTTTATTATTTTATTTCGACTTGCAAGAAATTGGCACGTCAATAATTGTGAAAATATTGTGAAATTTGTTGTGTCAGTATAATAATATAAATGTCAACTTACATCAATATTATAAAATAAAATAAAAAAGTGACTAACTAAACCATAATCGTGAAAATATTGTGAAATTTGTTGTGTTAGTATAACAATATAAATGTCAGCTTACATCAATATTTAAAAGAAAGAAAAAACACAAACCGATTACTGAAAAAAAAAAAAAAAAAAAAAAAAAAAAAAAAAAAAAAAATGGCTCACCAAAATGGCACTGTAGATGAACAGTGCAAAAGCACTGAATGAACAGTGCCAAATTACTGTAGCGACATTGTCAAAACATTTATTTTCAGTTGTGGTTGGCTACATTCTCATATTTTATTATTTTATTTCGACTGGTAAGAAATTGATACATCAATAATTGTGAAAATATTGTGAAATTTGTTGTGTCAGTATAACAATATAAATGTCAGCTTACATCAATATTTAAAAGAAAAAAAAAAACACAAACCGATTATTGAAAAAAAGAAAAGAAAAAGAAGTAACTAACTAAACCATAATTGTGAAAATATTATGAAATTTATTGTGTCAATATAACAATATAAATGTCAGCTTACAATTGTAAGGCTTACATCAATATTTAAAAGAAAAAAAAAAAACACAAACCAATTACTAAAATTAAATTTTTTTTTTTTTTTTAAATGTGGCGCAACAAAACAGCACTATAGATGAACAGTGCAAAAGCACTGTAGATGAACAGTGCAAAAGCACTGAATGAACAATGCTAGTTGAATAAACAACAATTGAGAAAATGTTACAACACTTATTGTTATCACAATATTTTACCAATTGTTGAGATCTCAGTTTCTTATATATCAAATAAAAAAATGCCAAGTTCACAACATTTTAACATTAATTTCATAAAAAATCATAGATAAGCTATTATTGATGGATAGCACTAGAGTTACAATGCTTTTGGTTTATTCAACTACAGTGCCTAAAGATTTTTTTTTTTTTTCCAGTAATCGGTTTGTGTTTTTTTTTTCTTTGAAATGTTTATGTAACCTGGCATATATATTGTTATACTGACACAACAAATTTCACAATTATTGATGTGTCAATTTCTTACAAGTCGAAATAAAATAATAAAATATGAGACTATGACCAACCACAACTGAAAAAAAAAATGTTTGAAAAAATGTTACAACACTTATTATTATCACAATATTTTCACAATTGTTGAGATCTCAGTTCCTTATAGATCAAATAAAAAAATGCTAAGTCATCAACATTTTAACATTAATTTCTACAGTGCCTAAAGTTTTTTTTTTTACCCAGTAATCGGTTTGTGTTTTTTTTTTCTTTTAAATATTTATGTAAGCTGACATATATATTGTTATATCGACACAACAAATTTCACAATATTTTTACAAATATTGAAGTATCAATTTCTTAAAAGTCAAAATGAAATAATAAAATATGAGACTGTGACTAACCACAACTGAAAATAATTGTTTTGAGACTAACAATAACAATGTTATCAGTTTAAAACCAATAACAACTTGTCATTTAGAATTTGTTCTAAAAAAGTTATGAATGTAGCATTTCTCTCAAATAAAATTAAAAAAAAAAAATCTATTTGGATCCTAAAAATGAAGATATTGTGAAAATATTGTGATATTTTATTGTATTCTTAGACTTCTTCTTTAATATAGTCATTTACTAGAAGAAAAAAAAAAGTGACTAACTAAACCATAATTGTGAAAATATTGTGAAATTTATTGTGTCAGTATAACAATATAAATGTCAGCTTACAATTGTGAGGCTTACATCAATATTTAAAAGAAAAAAAAAAACACAAACCGATTACTAAAATAAAAAAAAAAAAAAAAAAAGACTCATGAAACTAAAGCACTGTTGCAGCTGCAGTGAGTGCAAAAGCACTAAATGAACAGTGCCAAATCACTGTAGCGGCATTTTCAAAACATTTATTTTCAGTTGTGGTTGGCTACAGTCTCATATTTTATTATTTTATTTCGACTGGTAAGAAATTGACACATCAATAATTATGAAAATATTGTGAAATTTGTTGTGTCAGTATAACAATTTAAATGTTAGCTTACATCAATATTTAAAAGAAAAAAAAAAAAAAAAACACAAACCGATTACTGGAAAAAAAAAAAAGTGACTAACTAAACCATAATTGTGAAAATATTGTGAAATTTATTGTGTTAGGATAACAATATAAATGTCAGCTTACAATTGTGAGGCTTACATCAATATTTAAAAAAAAAAAAAAAAAAACACAAACCGATTACTAAATATATAAAATTAAAATTAAAATTAAAACTCACCAAAGCACTGTTGCAGCTACAATGCTGCACATTGAAAAAGTTATTTGCACAGTGCCGAAGCACTGTAGCAGCATAGCCGCTTTTTATATAATATAAATGTCAGCTTACATCAATATTTAAAAGAAAAAAAAAACATAAACCGATTACTGAAAAAAAAAAGTGACTAACTAAACCATAATTGTGAAAATATTGTGAAATTTATTGTGTCAGTATAACAATATAAATGTCAGCTTACAATTGTGAGGCTTACATCAATATTTAAAAGAAAAAAAAAACACAGACAAACCGATTACTAAATAAATAAAAAAGGACTCACCAAAGCACTGTTGCAGCTACAGTGCTGCACGGTGAAAAACGTTATTTGCACAATGCCGAAGCATTCTAGCGGCATAGCCGCTTTTTATATAAAGACTAGTTAGGGCAGCACATGCAAGGCACGTGCTTGCCGTGGAAAAAAAGTATTGTAGTAATTAAGGTCAATTCTAAATTTTATTTGTTTTATAAAACAAAGATATGAATCATTTGATTTTTAAAGTATATAGAGATTTACATTAATCAAAAGAGACATTAATTTTAAGAATTTTGATAATTATGTCGAAAAAAGTTAATCTCATTCTTTAAGAATTTTGATCAACCACAAAATTAGGGTAGTTATTTAACATATAAATATTTATTTAACTATAATAGTTTTTTAGTACCTACTTGCTAAAGACAATATATATATTCTCTAAAAACTTCTAAGAATGATAATGAATATCATCATCTTCCAACAATAAACAACTGAGTTCTGCTAAGAAATTAAAAAAAAAAAAAAAAAAAGATAACAAAAGGCTTGTGTCATTGAATATTATCATTCTATCTTTTTAAGAATTTTTATCATTTATAACTCAAAATACGTCAAGAAAATTTTTAGGATGTTAAAATTTAGCAGGAGTAATTTAGACATTACACAATAAAATATTTTAAGAATCATAAGCTTTCATTAGGGTTTAACTGAGAGAATAACAATATGATATATTTGCTCTTTTCCAAAATATTAAGGGAAAAATTGCATGATTTTAAAGTTTAAGGAAGAATTGTAAACTACCCCAAACATAAAGGATGAAAAATGTTTTTTTCTTAAGTTTTTTTTTTTTTTTTTTGTGCAAAACTATGTGTTTTTACTTAAAATAGTGTGTAAAGAAAAAAAATATACAAAAAGGCAACCCAAAAAAATTGTATGTGGAATAGCGAATTTTGGCTCAACTTGGTATTGTAGCTACTGTTCAAAACTTTAAAAAAAAAAAAAAAAAAAAAAGGACAAAGTGGCTCAACAAAATGGCATTGTAGATGTACAGCGCAAAAACACTGGATGTACAGTGATATATAAAAGAAAAAAAAAGTACAAACAGAAGACTAAAAAAAAAAAAATGGCTACTATAGCTACAGTGCCGTTTTGTACTGTAGCTACTGTTCAAAATTTTAAATAAAAAAAATAAAAAATAAAAAAGATAAAGTGGTTGACCAAAATGGAACTGTAGATGAATAGTGAAAAACGCTGTATGAACAGTGCTAAAATATTGTAGAAAAAAGAGCACAAATCGATGACTGGGAAAAAAAAAAAAAAAAAAAAGCGATGAACAGTACATATTGAACAAACCAAAAGTACTGTAACTTTTACACATTTACCCAACAAGTGTCATAATATTTTCACAAAACATTTATTTTCAGTTGTAGTTGGTCACAGTTTCATATTTTATTATTTTATTTTGACTTATAAGAAATTAACACCTTAATAATTATAAAAATATTGTGAAATTTGTTGTGTCAGTATAACAATATATATGCGGGTTCTTATAAATATTTAAAAGAAAAAAAAGTATAAACGAAAGAGTGAAGAAAAAAAAAAAAAAACTCTATAGCTACAGTGCCACTTGAACAAACCAAAAGTACTGTAACTTTTACACATTCACCTAACAAGTGTCACAATATTTTCACAAAATATTTATTTTCAGTTGTGGTTAGTCACAGTTTCATATTTTATTATTTTATTTTGATTTATAAGAAATTGACACCTCAATAATTATGAAAATATTGTGAAATTTGTTGTGTCAGTAAAACAATATATATAAAAGAAAAAAAAAGTACATAGGATGAAAAAAAAAAACTATAACTACTGTAACTACAGTGCCGCCTGGGATTGTAGCTACTGTTCGAAAATAAATAAAAATAAATAATAAAAAAGTGCCTCACCAAATTTCCACCAAATTTCCACCGTAGATAAACAGTTGGATGAACAGTGCAAATACATTGAATGCACAGTACTAAAGCACTGTAGCGGCATTGCTGCTTTTATTACAAGTTTTTGTAGTTTAAAATTATATATAAAATATAAAATTATAGATTATATAGTAAATAACATCCGATTGATACAAAAGTTTATATGTATATTAAGAGTGTAAAGAACATGCAACTCAATGATTAGATTTTCAAAATATGCGGTAATATTTATTTTATCGAGTAAAGTTGTAATCTTATACTATAACTAATTTTGTAGCTAAACTTTGTCTTTTTAATAAACATTGCTTTCAAGACTTTGGTTAATAATTATGGTAACACCTAAAAAAGATTAAAATAAAAAGTAAGGTACACTACTACTGGCACTTAAAGTTAAGATAACAAATATTAACGAGAGAGAGAGAGATGACAAGTGGGGCGGCTGGGGGCTTCAACAAACATTCAATAGCTACATAGAAAGGTCGTTAGGAGAAGACACAATTATTATTGAAGGTTGAGAAGTAGAGTGGCTATACAGAGTTCAATAATTATTTTGATACTTTTACCTTTAAGAAATAGAAAAGCTTTTTTCAGCAAAAAAGAGAAAAGAAATAGAAAAGCTTTATAGGGCTATCATCTATATAATAATAAAGACTAAAGAGTTGCACATTTGCATCCAAAAATATATATATATATTAAGCGCGAAAAAATTGACTCTTTGAGAGTTGTTGGCTGCTGCTACTACTTAGTAAACGCATACACGCAACTACACCTATTAATTTAAGATCCATTCTATATGGATCCTTCTTTTATACAATAAATATTATTTATGATCTAAAATATATAATCCTAGCTCCCATCTATATTATCCATTTGACTAATAAATCAATAATATTCATGATGATTACGTTGATTTCACAGATATATATAGGATCACAACATTGAGGCATGTGGTCCAATTATATACCATAATAAATAAATGAAATATGTATCCGCGATAATATATATATATATATATATATATATATATATATATATATAAGTATCAATGACCTACACATTGTAATCACAATCACAAAGAGAGAGAGAGAGAGAGTTTGGACAGTTTTAATGGGAAGAAGCCCCTGTTGTTCCAAGGAGGGCCTGAACAAAGGTGCTTGGACAGCTCAAGAAGACAAAATTCTCACAGAA
>JARYZH020001628.1:0-24984 GCA_030021035.2 Notholithocarpus densiflorus | reverse complement strand
AAAAAAAAAAACCAAATCTTTTTAAATTCTTGACCAAATATGTGCCATTGGGCTGTCTAACTCCAGAGGAGGGTGGCCCAAACCATGGCCCAATATGCTGACCCAAACGCCACCTGTGAGATTCATTGTAAAACAAAAACAAACAAACTCTTTTCACAATATTATTGTGATTTGGGATCAGCAGAAGTGCATTTTACACTAACAAAAAATTAAAATGACAATACGACCAAAATTTCTAACATAGTTCAACTAGTTTCAAGCCTACGATCCAACAAAAAATCCACTATCAATTGTAAAGATCATAGCCATTCTTCCAAACTACTTTTATAAAAGCACAAACATAAACTAACCCAAATCCCTAATACTCCCACCAGTGCTCTCACGCTAATGCACTTAACTAAACAGTTTTTTTTTTCTTTTTCATTTTTTTTTTTAAAATGCTTTTGTCTTTAACTACTTACATATCAAAGCTACATATCAATGTATTTATAGGGACTATTGCCTCTCCCTACTTAAAAATAAAATAAAATAAATCAGTGCAAAACTAGTACTCCATAGGATTAGTGATCTTATCTATGTTGAAAGTAACACTTAGTGTGAGTTTGGATACAACGTTTGCGTCCGTGCATTTTTTAGTGAGTCTCGTGCACTGTTCACAAGACCTGCAAGTACTTTTTTCAGCAAAAACAACTTTAAAATTGGGTCTCACAGCACTATTCACACATTTAAAAATTATTTTGCTACAATGTTTTCAGTTTTCAATTTTCAATTTTCAGTAATAATCGGTATCCAAACATACTCTTAATACACCACCTTGTTATTCTTATAAACAAAAATTGCACAAAAAAGTCAAAGAATTTACAATGCAAAAAAACTCTACTCACTAATTAGGATTGAGATCTAGGTATTGCACCTAATGCAATAGCTCTCAATAGCTAAGATTGAGAGTTGAAAAAAAAAACGACTTTCAGTCTCAACTATTGAATAAATAAAGTGAGAAAAAGTTAAATTATGAAAGTCAAAAAGTTAAAGTGGTAAAAAAAAAAATTGAGTGTAGAGGGGATAATTGCTCCAGGTGCAAATGCCTAATCCCACTAATCCCATATACAAACTCTAACACTATAACTCTTCATAGTTCATAAACATCCAAATATCATGCTGTTTGTTCTTAGTGATGGTGTCTTTGTAAAACCACCGGAGGATGGACTGGAGGCGATAGACTTGATTATGTGCAAAGTTAAACATAGTGCAAAACTTTGATCTCTCTTCCTTTATTATTATTTATTTATTTATTTCTGTGTATGCCTCAAAATATTAGCATTGATCATAATTGAGTACTTTATTTCAAAAAATTCGAACAATTTATCAGAATGTCAAACTAGAAGAATATTACTCCAAAAAAACAAATAAGATTAAAAAAGTAGTTCATTATATATAATATAATTTAACATCAAATACAACAAGTCAAATCCATAACATGCAGCCTTTATTTTCCAAAGTTCACATCTCTCTTTTCTATCTTTCCCAAAACAGAGTGATATAAAAGAAGTAACATAAAAAAGAAGAACAAAATGTTCACTTATCACTCTCTCTCAAAGTAACACCATCACCACCAAAGTCCCAATTCCCATAACAACAGTCATAAATCCAGCCCTTAATCCATGAGCATAACCAGGATTTGGTGAATTTGCTGGTGCCAGTTCCGGAGAACTATTTGTTATCGAAGTGTGAAGGCTATGTTCTCCATTAGACAAGACAACCACAATTAGCTTCTGACCTCTTTCTTTACGTTTCCCCTCAGACCCACCTATGAAATAGAATGGTCCTGAATGGTTCAACTCAATCTTGGTCATGCCCTCCTTGTATTTTTCAGTTGGCTTCGCTTTGTCGCAACTCTCGTAGTCCTCTTTTGTCACTCTTAGTACTGAGTCAATTTTGGGGTTATACTCAAAGACTGTGTAGGCAAGAAAACGAGGATACATGCAGTAGTGTTAAAGTAGAAAGAAGATGCAAGAATTAAAATTAAAAATAATATGGAAAGTAATAAAAAATAAATCAGCAGGAAGATGCTGATTCATGATAACTCGATGGATTGCACGGCCATCGTGCTAGTGATGCATCATTCAAATTTCTGCCCTATCAACTTGAACTAATTCAGACTGTAAAACTGCAAATGACTCATTAAATCAGAGAAATTAGCAGAAAGATGTGTATGATAAAATATGGCACACAGCAATGTCCGGAGAAAAAAAAAAAGGAAGTTTCCTTCTCTTTTATCCAGCAATTCTCCTTATAATTTGGAGGTAATTTCAAAATCAAATTCTAAATTCTAAAAAAAGAAATTAATTTAAACATTAGACTATTTAAATCCTCCTCCTCTGAGAATTATTGTTAACTAAAATTTGAAAGTAATGAAAGTAAATTGCACAACATTTATTTGATTTTTGAGTACCAAAAGACCCGTAATATAAACATCACGTGGTATTTTATTGGGAAAAAAATGATCACATCTTTATTAAACTTTATTTATCTGTTGGACTTTTTCAAAGTTATCTTTATAGTTTATACAATTTGTTTTGGGGCCAAAGTAATATATGTCATTTATATGGAAGCCTCTTTTTTATGTTTAAATTGAAACATTTAGAAAGTTTAAGTTTTAATTAAGACTTTTTAAAATCACCTCCAAATTACAGGGAGAATTACATAATCTATAATCCATCAAGAAAAGTTATTTAATAGTGCACTGATACAACTTTTTTTACAACTAATTTTACAATTTTTGAAGTGGTTGATAGTGAGGGATAGAAAAAAAAATAGTGAGTCTAAGTGTTAGTTGTATCTATTACTCATAATCGATCACTTTAGTCATTATAAAATTATTTATGAAAAAAAAAAATTGTCCTTAGCATTACTGGAAGTTACTAAGAATTAAGATAGAGAATTACTCATGGTTTTAAAAACCGGACCGGATCGGCTGGTCCGACCGGATCAACCGGGAACCTGCCTTCAATTCAGTCCAGTTATGAGTAAAAACTGAAAATAGCTTAAAAACCAGGAAAATTAGAAAATCGGCCGGTTCAATCGGAGAACTAGGAACCGGCATGGTCGAACTGGTTACTGACCAGTTGGGATTTTTTGACTTTTTCCTAGCCTAAAACTATGTCATTTTGGCTAGGAACCTAAAATCTAACCCTAAAGTCCTAACTCCTAAACACTCTCACAGTCTCACGCCTCTCTCATAGCTCTCCGCCTCTCTGCCTCACTCTCACGGTCTCACCTCACTCAACTAATCTTAACTCTCAAGCTCTTTGCCTCACTCTCTCTGCCTCACGCACGCAACACGCCTCTCAATCCTCACGGTGTCTGAAGTGTTCTCTGTTCCCTCAGGTCTTGCCATCACCATCGATTTTTTTTTTCTTTTTTCCTTGTCGGTCTCACCCTCACCCTCTGAGCTCTACTCTCTACTTCTCGGCTTCATCAGGTAATATTCTTTTCTTTTGATTTTGACTACTTGATTTTGATCATTTTCTCGGTTCTTTTTTCTTTTCATTTCTCTCGGCTTCATCTTAGATTCTCCGTTCATGTTCACGGCTTCATCTCAGGTTCTCCATTCTGTGACTTCACTGGTAAGTGGTAACTTCTATCGTTAATTCTCCTTTCAATTATTATTTTACAGAGTATGTTGTGGATTTGATTTACAGAGCATTTGTGTTTGTGAAATATAGTTTACAGAGTATTATACTATTTTTTGTGTATGTTGTGTTGATAAATTTATTTGTTGATAAATGGTTGCTACCAGTCTGAAATTGTTGAGTGAAATGGAGTCCACCTCTGTACCATCTAATGAACATGCTTCTACAACTAGGTCTAATGCTAATTCTTCATCTATGAGAGCGAAATGTGATGTTATGAACTTATTTGCTTGAAACTTTAAAACTAATTTGCTATTTGGATGTAATAAACTTATTTGCTATTTGCCATTTGTATGTAAATGTAATGACTAATGAACTTATTTATTTGGTTTTGTTGAAAGTTTATTATGTTAAGGATGATTGTATTGTAATGTTATTATGTTAAATTCTTTAAAAAGATGTTATCTACTTATATACTTGTATTTTTTTTTAAAGGAAACATATTTATTACTATTGGTTTGTTAGTTTTAGTATATTAAAAAATTATTAATTATTTATATAATTTAAATAAATAATAATTAAATTATTTATGATGTCACCGGTTCGACCATCGGTCCGACCAGAAAATCGGTAATTAGCTCCTTTTCCAGTTCTATCATCGTACCGGTTTTTAAAACCTTGGTTTTAATCCTAAAATTTAGCCATGTACTACACATCCATAACAAAAAGTTAAAACAGCTTATATTTAAAATTTAGCCACTACCATTTTTTTTCTTTTATGGTAAAAGGATCAATTTTAATCCTAAAATGTACTGTTTTAATCCTAAAAGTTAGCCACTTACTACAAATCCATAACAAAAGTTAAAAATAGTTTAAATTTCAAATATATTTCTTTTACAGTAAAAGGATCAATTTTAATCCTAAAATGTAGTGTTTTAATCCTAATAGTTAGCCACTTACTACACATCCATAACAAAAGTTAAAAAGAGTTTAAATTTCAAATATATTAATTACCCTTAAAACTGAGAAAAGGTACATAACATTTTTTATGGAGTAGTAAATTAATAATTATAAAAAAAAATGTAAATTGAATTTCACATAGAATTATACAAACGATAAATATAATTTATGTTACAAAAGAAATTTTTTTACAACAATTTATTAGATAACAACCACTTCATGTAAGGTTTGAATCATACAATAATTCTTGTAAAGTCTCTCACCTGAACTTATCTAATATTCCACTCCAATGCCTCTGCAATGCAATCCAATTAATTTGTGCATACATCAACCTGAGAGAGATAAAAGAGTTAGGGTTAAATATAAGATTACTTATACATTTTGAATGAGAAGTTAATTTTTTGTTTTGGATATTGGGAAACAAAGTAACGTGTAATACCCTCCAAAAAAAAAGTAGCGTAAATTACATTTTTTTTTTAAATCCAAAAAGAGAGTTTGTGTTTGTTTTAAATTGGGTAACTATTAACATGATTCATCAAATATATAATAATACCCTCTAAAAAAATAGCATAAATTACATTTAAAAAAATTAGCGTAAATTACATGGAAAAGGTTGTTTACATTTGTTTAGGTTCCAAAAACGAAACGGTTGATTTTGCATTGCTTACAATTCACGTGTCTAGGAAATTGGCTATGTTCAAGTCTGGGAATAAAAACTGGTGTATAATATGCCTTCGGTTAATGATATGCTTTCGCCTTATGATGATGTTGTTTTGTTATCACAGAGAAGCGTAATTCCTACAAATAAATAATAATAAAAAGAGTAAATTCCTATAAATAAATTTAAAAAAAAAACAAACCAATTATCTTAATTCCCTTAAAAAATACCGTAAATTCCAAAAAAAAAAAAAAAAAAAACCCAAAAAGAGTTTGTGTTTAATTCTAGGCCAAAAAAAAAAAAAAAAAAAAAAAAAAAAAAAGAGCCCTTGCCAATATTCTTTTTCAAGCAGCCAGTTCAAGCACAAACCCTCCTATTTGAAATCTCAAAGTCAACCACGGTAATAAGCCACTGTCAAACACCCTTGAATCCCTAATCACATTCACCCATAGGTAAGTACTCCTCAAACTATGAATACTTGGCAGCCATGGCAGGTAAGAACTCAAATAAAGTCAATGATAAACAAAAGTAAAGAAAGAAAACAAAGAGGAACTTGCAAAAGATAGAACCTGAAAAGTTGTTGGAGCCGCTGATAGTAAATGTCTTCAATCTAAAGAAAAAGAAAAGAAGGATGTAGAGATAAACTAAATGTCTTCAATCTGAAGAAGAATGAAAGATAGAAAGTGAGATAGAAACCGGCAAAGCGTACATGAGTTTGTAAGTCTTAATGTGTAGGAATTTTAATTTATATATTTATCCCCATTAGTTGAAAACTTGTAAGTGAATATGATGAGGATATTTTAGGCATTAAAATTGAGGAATCCAAACAGGAGAATCTCCTTAAATAGTACATAGATAACTTGACATAAAATAAAATAAAATTAAAAAAAAAAAAAACTGAATGATTCTAATAAAACCATGAAATTCAGTATTTTTCTATTAAAAATAAATTCTTGTTTTTGATGGTTTAATTGGGTTTTTGGAAAATCCGGTATTTCTTCATACCAATCCAGAAATTTTGTATGTTTCATCGGTTTGATAGTTCAATCACTAATTTTAGTATGGCAATGATAACTATGTTAGCGATAGAGTAATTACCATGATTGCATGTGAAACTTTTTATTTGATTACCTATACCTCATTCTCTCGCAAGATTCCAAAAGCCATGATTTTCTAGATTAACCCTAATTTAGCATTTGTATTAAGCTTACACTTATCCAAAGGAGACAATGACCAACAAATCGTTATGGTAGGAGTAAAAGATGTTAGAAAAAGGTTTGGTTTGGTTCTAGTACAAGGCTAATAATGAATAAATCTTAAATGACAAAACTTAGATATAGTACCTTAGATGCTGTAACTTAGGTTCTCATCTTAAAATTCAGAAATATGGCATTATTCTCATGGGATGGAAGTGTATTTTTAGTTAAATACAACCACATGGTTGAATTTTAAGAGCAGAATCTAAGGAATAGCACCTAAGTACTGTACTCAAGTTTTGCCCAATCTTAAAATTGTACAGGATTGAAAATATGTTCAATTATTGAAATTTGTATTCATAGATTTCCAAATGGACTAAATTGCAGCACTGAAAATATGGCACCAAGGGCGTGGTGCAAACAATAAATTAGTTATGAGTCATGTTAACAGATGCCCTTAAGGCATTTATTAATAAATTATTTTTGAAAAGTTTTGATACCACTTTTATGAAAAATATTAAAAACTGTAAAAAAAGTCAATTGCTTTTTTTCTTTTCCTATAAAAAGTTTTTAAAAATGGTTCATTAATAAAATTAGGGCATCTGTTATCATTTCTCATTAGGTATATACTAGCTTTATAGGTAAGAAACTGAGATCAAACCAATCTAATACTTAATAAGGGACTAAAATTGAATGCACTCCATAATTTAAAAGACCAAAAATGCAGATAAAAAATGGCTGGAAAAAAATTAATTGACGAAAACAAATAGACAAATATACTAATAAAGTATTATAATTTAAAATTTTGAAATATCAAATCAAAAATTGAATCAATGCAATATTTGAAGGACAAAAAATTTTGATTTACCCCTTCTTATCATATACTATTTTATCATATACTATTAACATTACTAGTGTGTAGCCTTGTGCATAAGCACAGATACAATTGAAAATAATCACAATTATACGGTTCAAATTATACATGGTATTAACTTATACTTTTTTAAAACCATACATTTCTAAAATATGTAATGATTTCTCATTATATATATGATGGTGGGCTAAATCAAGTTCCATTCGTCCATGATGGTCGTCTATGACCAAACTACGTCCAGACTAGTTCACGAGAAAGGTAGCCCAAATAAAAAGTACCATAGATAATGAATAGGATCCGTCCATAAATGTCATGACCATCCAAAGTAACCTAGTCGTCCATGTCACACAGAGACATGGACGACCAAATGACACTTAGTAAATTTCGAAGGATTTTTCTACAAACACCAAGTAATCAGACCACGATCTATCATTCCAGAATGTGGGGAGGATTCCCTAAAATCCGCTCCATTTTCTCCACTAATTACACACATCTCCCATGATGGTAGGGGATCCGAACAAGTAGACCCACTAAAAACTCTCTATAAAAGGGATCTAACTCCATCAACCCAAGGTACATTCTACTATTCCTCTACTCACTATCCTTGTGTTCTAAAGAGAAAAACTGACTTAACCGTCAGAGGGTCCTTGGCCGGTTCACCTCGGTCACCCTTGACAATCGTTTTCTTTCTCTTCAAGTCATCAAATAGTCGTTGTAGCCCGGAGCATTCAACCTACTAATTTTAGTACATCATCAGTTGGCGCCGTCTATGGGAAGGTAAGCAAAGTTTTGAAGTGTTAACCACTTTGCTTTCCAAGACAAAAGGCTGCATGGTTTGGACTAGGTCGATGGCCACAAGTTCAGAACACCAAGAGAGTGAAAATGCCTTCAGCCATTCAAATCGTGCACCAACACTGCAACCGGCGTCTATCCAACAACAGTTGCAGTCCATGGCAGCTGCAATGGCGGACTTGACGCAACAAACCAGGAGTTACTAGAGAGGTCAATAGCGACGCGCCGAGGAACATAGGCAAAACTCAAAAAATGGAGGGGCGAAGAACAGCACTAAAGAAGGAGATCAGTCCAGAGGTATCGTTACTCGAAGTGTGCCACATTTGGAGAGAGAAATGGACCAGATGAAGAAGGCCATGGAGGAGATGAAGGACTGCATGAGGAAGGCGAACCATGTCGATGATCTCGTCCACAGAACTGACTCTCCCTTCACTGCGTCCATCACGAGTCATCCTTTACCCTCCAAGTTCAAAATGCCTACCTTGGACTCATATGATGGAATGCGAGATCCTTGTGATTACATTGCCACATTCAAGACAACCATGCACCTCTAAGGCGTTCCAGATGAAATCATATGCAAAACCTTCCCTACTACATAGAAAGGCCCAGCCAGGGTGTGGTTTGGTAAACTACCACCAAACACCATAACTTCGTTCTAGGAGTTAAGTAAGCTATTTGTCAACAACTTCATCAGAGGCCAAAGACATAAGCGCTCCTCGTCCAACCTACTAAACATAGAGCAAGGAGAAAACGAGAGTCTTTAGACTTTCATAAGTCGTTTTAACAGGGAAGCCCTGTTGGTAGACGAGATAGACGACAAAATCCTATTGGCAGCCTTTTACAATAAAGTTACTTCGGATTTGTTCATCCACAAGTTGTATGACCAAGAGCCACAGACGATGGCCAAACTGATACACTCAGCCCAAAGTTTCATGAATGTTGAGGACGCGATTATTATCAAGAAAAAGAAGAAGGTTGAACGAGTGGAAGCTAGGTACATGCACCATCCAGAACAAGGCCCTTGTCCAAAGAAGGCCAAGACGGGAGAAAAAAGAGATCGAGACGGCAGGAAAGCAGGATCGTCCTCAACATGACCAAGTGTTGATGAAAATCAAGGATGACCCGTCCTTGAAATGGCCAAAGAAGATAAAATGAGACCCTAGCAAGCAAAACAAAAGCAAGTACTGTCGTTTCCACCGAGATCATAGACATGACACAGGCGAGTGCTACGACTTAAAGCAGCAAATTGAAGTTCTTATTAAGTAAGGAAAGTTGAAAATTTTCCTTGGACGAGACCACAAGGACGAAAGGCTACCATTGAAAGGCAAAGCAGAAGAACCAGTGCGTTAACCACTTGGAGAAATAAGGGTTATTGTAGGAGAAACATCAACTGGAAGTTCGTCCAAAGCCAAGAAGACTTACTTATGGGTAGTTCAGAATGTTCAACTCACTGGCCGCCCACCAAGGACATCCAGAGTAGACAAGCCCGCTATCACTTTCACAGGCAAAGATGCAAGGAGACTGCATCATCCTCATGATGATGCAATTTTTATCACTTTGACGATTGCGAATTACATAACAAGAAAAGTGTTAATAGATAATGGGAGTTCTACAGATATACTTTACTATCCGGCCTTGCAACAAATGAGGGTTAGCAAGGAATTACTTCGTCCAGTGAATGTACCTTTGATTGGGTTTGGAGGAATGAAGGTTCTACCGGTGGGCACCATTTCCTTACCATTCGTGGTTGGTTCTTACCCACGACAAATCAATAAGGAAGTAAATTTCCTTGTTGTGGATTCGTCCCCATAATGCCATCATGAGGACGACCCGACTTTAAATAGTTATGGAGGGCTACAAGCGTCTGCTTATTACTTGTCAGTTAAATTCCCAGCGGAATATGGCATTGGAGAAGTACAAGGAGACCGGTGGCGGCTAGAATGTTGCAGCTGTGTGTGGAAGCGCGGTCTGAAGATGAACATTGAAAGAAGAACAGTTGTTGAGCCAATTGAAGTATTGGAAGATGTCCAAGATGTCCCCTGGATGAGTCCAACCCGAGAGAAGGTTCACTAGAATTGAAACAAGCATGGAGGAGAAGGCGAAGCAGGATTTTGTCTAATTCCTCAAGAAAACACGGATGTTTTGCTTGGAGCCGCGAAGACAGCTGCCTAAGTTGACCCAAGTGTGATTACTCATCATCTAAATGTGTCCCGTCCTATAGAATCGTCCATCGGAAAGAGAAGAGTGTTTGCCCCGAATGAGACAATGCCATCAAAAAGAAGTCAGTTGGTAACAACAAGTTCATCCACAAAGTCTACACGTTGGCTAGCTAATGTAGTGATGGTAAAAAGCCAATGGCAAATGGAGGAGAATGTGCGTGGACTTCACAAATTTAAGCAGGCATGCCCCGAATGGGTTATCCACTTCACGCATTGACCAGTGAAACGATTAGTAGCTGGCACCAATTGCTAAGCTTTATGAATTATTCTCCAAGATCGGGCCAGAAACGAGACTCAGGAGAAAACATCCTTCATCTCACAAGCCAAGGTTTGTTTTGCTACAAAGTAATGCCTTTGGCTTGAAAAAATGCAAGAGCAACATCGAGAGGCTGGTCGACCATATGTTTCGTCCACAAATTGGACGAAATGTTAAGAAGATAATACATGGACAACATGCTAGTCGAGAAGTTAAAGAAGGCGCAACACTTGGGCCGACCTCCCGGGGGACTTTTGACACGCTTAGACAATACAACATGAAGTTGAACCTGAGCAAATGCGCCTACGGAGTTTCATTAGGAAAGTTCCTTGGTTTCATGGTTTCATAGAGGGGAATTAAGGAAAATCCTGACAAAATCCAAGCGATACTAAGCATGGAGTCGCCAAAGAATGTCACGGAAATGCAAAGTCTCCTTTGGACAAGTAGCCGGGCATTTCGACGAGGTTTTGTCTCGAGGCTATTGACAGTGTTTGCCATTCTTCAAAGTGTTAAGAACGTTTGAATGGATGGATGAGTGTCGATGGCATTCGAGAGAACTCAGGCGTATCTCTAGCGAATCCCTTGTTGAGCCCGTCCAAGCCCAGGTGAGGAATTTATACCTCCCCACCTGCGGTTTCTCCTAATGCGTTGGGCTTGGCCTTAGTCGAGAGAGAAGAAGGAAAGGCATAGAAACTGAGTCTACTACACCCGATAGAAGCTTTAAAAGGAGGCTGTGGGACGATCCCCCCCTCCCCCCGAATAGAAGTTGGCATTTCGTTAGTAACCGGCGATAAGGAAGCTCGGGCCTTGCTTCGAGCTCACATTATCAACGTCTTGACAGACCATCCACTTTCCCGAGAAGGCCACGAACAAGCTAGAAGCGGTTGGAAGATTGATTCAATGAGCAATTGAACTTAGTAAGTTTAACGTAAGGTATCAACCAAGAGAAGCGATAAAAGCCCCAACCCTTGTAGATTTCATTGCAGAATTCACTCCACGCCCATGACCGGCATAGGGACCAAGGGAAAAAGAATGGGTCGATGCAGCCATGGATGGTTCGTCCCTTTGACATGCGGGGAGGAATTGGTAGTACCGATCACTGAAGGGGATCGTCTAAGTATGCCATCATCTACAGTTCAGGTGATAGCAACAAAGGCGAGAATGAAGCTTTTATTAAGGGATGAAAGTGGCTAAGGCATTGGGGCCGAATCATTGAGTCGTTCAAGGAGATTCCACGAGGCGATCATAAGTTAGGTGAATGGAACAGTGCCCAGCTAGGGAGGAGCAATGAAGAGATATTTGAGCCAAGTCAAATGAAAATGCATCAATAGCTTCCTAGCGACAAAGTTTCACCCGGATCCCAAAGGAAGAAAACATGGAAGGCGGCGGCCTGGCCAAGGCGGCATCTCTGGTGAAGTTGGTTGATAACCGGTTAAAGTCAGTACATCCGACATAGACGTTCTAGAGGTACATCGAGATAGACGAGCTTATTGGACCACTCAGCGTATCCTATCTCAAGGACGGACTCCTCCCCAAGGATAGAGAATAAGCAAGGAAGTTGAAGGTTAGAGCGGCAAAATTTGTCCTCATGGACAAGATATTGTATAAAAGGGGCTTCTCTCAACCTTACTTAAGGTGCTTGACTGGACGAGTCCCACCACGTCATGAGAGACATACATGAAGGAGCATGTGGAAATCATTCAAGAGCAAGATCCCTCGTCCACAAGATAGTTAGCGCGGGATACTATTGGCCATCAATACTGACAAATGCCGAACTACGTCAAAGCTTGTGACAAATGTCAGCGCTTTAGTAGAATACCTAGATGACCATCGGAGTATCTTACCTGTGATGACAACCCGCTTGGCCTTTTGCCTAGTGGGGACTTGGCATTCTTGGTCCATTTCCCATGAGGACAAGGCAAATGAAGTTCTTGGTGATGGGAATCGATTATTTCACTAAATGGGTGGAAATAGAAAGCCATTAGCAAAGATCACTAAGCAAAATGTCGAAACCGTCTAGAAGAATATGCCATTTTAGATTCCTAGGAGGGTGCTCGTCGGACAATGGACAATAGTTAAAACCAACGCACCCTTGAAAGATCTGTGAAACGGCAAGAATGGGAATCACTACTCCTCGCCTCCCGCCGCAGGCCAATGGACGAGGGCGAGAAGTTACAAGGCGGTCCTTGTTGAGGATCATGAGACTCGGCTTGAGGGAAAAAGGGATATGGCGGACAAACTACCCGGCGTCCTTTGGGCATACGGGATGAGAAAGTAAGGACTCCTCTTTGGAAAAACCCCACTTTAAGCTAGCATATGAAAGTGATGCGGTGATACATGAATTGGCTTTGACCCCAGCTACGGGGTGGCCTTATAAGGATGAAAAATGGCTCAACTCCGTCTAAACCTCGATCATTGACAAGGTGAGGATGGACACAAAGCAGTGATACTAAGAACTTGATGACTAAGCACCACGTCTGATGGTAAAGCTGGGCAATTAAACATTAGTTTTCATCCCTAGAAAATTATGCTTCCAACTACCTAAAGATCTGCTCATGGAAGGGATTGGGACCTAATTGGGAAGGACCATCACAGTCATCAACACAAAAAGCAGAGGATCATACTATTTGGAAGGCCTTGGATGAATGAAGGTTAGAGCATCAATGGGCATTGGAGCACTTAAGGAAGTACTATCGGTGAGACTCATCGAGAAGGTCGGCATGGATGACCTTAGCCCCTGAGTATTGGTTACCACTAATAGCCTATCTATGTTATCTTTCGACACTTATGTTTTCTGGTAGCATTTTATGTTTTCTACTATTTAGATTCCCTAAAAAACACTAGCTACTGGCATGTGCAATGTTTGTGGATATCATTATGTTATGTACAAAGTTCCTAGTTTGTATATAAAGCAATTTGGATTTTCTACTTAGAGTATTTTAAATCCTTTATAAAATTAAAGATCCACAAGAAGGCTAAAGCCATAGGCGAGTAAGGATCCTTAGGCAGCGTGGATGTATAGTCATAAGCCTCCTTTAGATGAAGGAAAGGCAAAACACCACATAGTGGAATAAAACTTTAAGGTAAAAATAAAAATAAAATAAAATAAAATAGGGAAAGAACCAAAAATACCTCCCACATATACTTTCGTCTACTTGGCGAGTAGAGTGTTGGATGAAACAAAGCATGCATGCAATGAACATCGATATTTATGGATGATGGCCAAAATCCCTAAGTGAAGTCGGACCATGGACGAGCAAACACAAACATTCCAAAATCCGTAAATAAGTAAAGTCCAAATCTAGGACAAGCAAACTCCAAAATTTTAAAGCAAAAGCAGAAAGAGGATAAGGCAGATGGCCAACCATGAATATATTCATAGAATTAACTTGTTGGGTAGGCGACCATCGTCAAAAATCCTTAGAATATTTGAGCACAAGAGGCAAATGTATAAAACCTATGTCCATAATTATGGACAAGGGAATTGTACTTATAAAAACTAACATATGGTCCAAAACAACAAACCCCCAACAACACAAGTGAAAATAAAAATAATTTTTTGCTTACAATTAAAACTACTTTAAATCGAGTCAGCTTCGTTGGAAGAGGAATGGAGGCATCATCCTCAATGTTCCGCGTCCTCGTAGGCCCGGAAGTAAGAACTTTAGGCGTAATAGGAAGCAGTGGAATTGAAGTCCACCCTAGGAAGGCCGGTGGCATCTAGACGAGGAAGTCCTGAGAAGCGTAACGTAGTTCTTGTCCAAAAGTTGATGAACTCACTAGGCGTCTTAAATTCTCGAGATAGCCTCATCCTTGGCCTTGCTCAAAGGAAGTGAACTGATCGCTTCACTTCTGAGATGATCTGGGCAGGCCTACCATTCTCAGCCGATATCTGCCTTGACTCCTCGTGAGATTCTTGACTCACCTCGTCATAAACTTCTCTCTCTGACCTTGTGACTCGCCTCCTTTTCCAAGTCACGAATCCTCATCTCTAGCCTAATCCTCTCTTTGTCTAACTCAGTGGCTTGCCTAGACATGAACTTAGACATGACGTATTGAGGAATATAGACGTGAAACAAAAGGAAGAATAAAGTTTAACTTTTCATAAGTGACTATGGATGAAAGAAAATATCTTGAAGAGATCATGAACTGTAGATCGTTCAAACTTCTTCATGGACATGTCTTAGCAAATGGTGGCGTCCTTGTTTGTTCTGCTTCTTTGGAACTCTTTGGAACCTATCCCGAAACAAGACCATCATACCGAGAGGGGTTAATGGACCTTTCTTGGGAATGCCGGCGACAAATGGTTTTGAGGATAAGCTCGCATCGAGGAAGGTTTGGCGTGGCTGTTGATTAGAGCGAGTAGGAATGGAAGGAGTTAAGTAGATAACTAGGAGCTTGGACAAAGTAGCAAAGCCATGTTTAGGCTTCTTGTGCCTCGACCAGTTTGAGAAGACTTAATATCAAGCGTCATGGATATAGTCTTCCTTTTCTCCGAGGCTGCTGGACGAGATTGAGTAAGGACATCCTTCTCTATACGGACAGTTTCATCACTTGCAGGGCCTTTTCCCTTATTCTCCTTCATTGTTGCCATTCCTATACAAGAAAAGGAGAGAGAAGATTGTCAAAGTATAGACGAATTAAATAAACAAGTAAAAGTGCAAGAAAGTAAAGAACTTACGTCGACGGTATGAGAGTGAGCTCGTGAGCTAACACTACATTTGTAGGAAAAAGGCCCAAGTCCCCAAGTTGATAAACGATGAAGCGTCATTAGAGAATGAAAAGGATGTCCCAATAAGGAGCGTGCTTGCTGATGCAGTTCAAATAAAATTTTCTCAGCGAAGGATGAGCTATCATTTGAAAAGAAAATAACAAGAGTTAGACAAAGATAACAAGATATTCAAGACGAGATAAAAGTAAGCAGCATGCCCACAAGAACATAGACAACCCATTTCACAGTATGAGAGGAAGAGGTATCCCTGCCTACCTCGATAAGTTTAGCCCAGCACCGAGACAAAGAAGAACTCCGTCTTCCCTGCATTAGACGAGAAGTGACCTAATTAACCTCTGACTAGAGCCCATAGAAATTGGTAGAAACAATGGATTAGCTTATCTCTAAGGGCTTATAACAATACAAGAACTCAGTCCACAAATAAGGACGGTTCCCATAAGCCCTTACATAGTACTTGCATAGACCCATGGTTCTCACGTGGGGTTAGGGTGATTTATTTTATACCTAACCTATGAAGAGTTCTGCCGAGCATTCAAAGGCAACCTAAGGCCCTAGTAGGTGAAGCCTCGTATATGTCAACCTAAGAAGATTTGGGTACAACACCATTAACCAAGGGTATGAGACAAAGTTAACTTTGTCGGGAATTTGAAGTATTTATCTCTCACAAAAGCATGAAAAATTCCCTTTTAAGTCACTGCAGGAATATTCACCGACTACCCGACTATATATGATGTCCACCTCTTCACTGGGAAGGAATGAACGGTTCAACATTTGTGGGCGAGGCCAATAGACAACCCGGGCGCCTCGCTCCATAAATGCCATCGAGTACCTACAAAAGGGGCAAGAACTCCCAGAAAGCAGTATTGCTCGTCCATGGAATACTTTCACTACCACTACCACTCTTTGTTACTCTCATTATGATGCTCGGTCTATTTCTTTCTCATCCATCACTAGGCAAGGGACACACTACAATCTTAGCCATTTGTAAAGAATTCTAAAAGAAAGAAAACCTATAGGCAGAAGAAAAGAGATGCGTTCTAGATGGAGAGGACTAAGGAAGGAAGGGAACTTAGACGGTGAAGGACGACTAATGTCGAGGAGAAGAAAATATGAAAGTGAGAGGGTAGGAAGGTATTAGCCTATTTATAGGCAACAATGAGGACACTTAGACGTCTGCGGACCAACCGAAAGTGCTACATGGTGATTTTCTGCCAAAACAAAAGCATTGCGACATGCAAACCATCGGGGATTGAGCCATGTGGCGATATCAACGTTTGATCCCCAGCTACACAACACCACATGGAAAACTCATCAACGGCCCGAAAGAAAAATTGTCGCGTGTAAAATAAAAAATAATAATAATGATTTCCCAACGGTGTTATGAGACGAAACCACCAAGAACAAGGGAGACTGGCCCGATGGTGGGCTATATCAGTTCCATTCCTCCATGACGGTGGAGTCACTTGGCCAAACTACGTCCGAGATTAGTTCACGAGAAAGGGAGCTCAAATAAAAAGTACCATGGATAATGTATCAGATTCATCCACAAACATCATGACCGTCCAAAGTAACCTAGTCGTCCATGTCACACGAGACATGGACAACTAAATGACACTTAGTAAATTTCGAAGGATTTTTTTGCCACAGCACTAAATACCTTCAGACCACAATCTATCATTCGAACATGGGAGGATTCCACAGCTTCTTCATTTTCCTCCACTAATTACACACATCTCTCCTATGATGGTAGTGGATCCAGAATAAGTAGACCCGCTAAAGAAAACTCTACATAAAGGGATCTAACTCCATCGACCCAGGTACATTCTACTATTCATCTACTCCATATCCTTGTGTTCTAGAGAGAAAAAGCCGACTTACTTAGATTAGAGGGTCCATGGCTGGTTCACCTCGATCACCCTTGGCCGATTGTTTTCTTTCTCTTCCAAGTCATCAAACAGTTGTTGTAGCTCAGGAGCATTTAGTCTATTGATTTCAATGCATCATGATATAAATATATATATTTATATGATTTAGTATTTAATTGGTTTTAGACTCTTCAGTTTATGCTCCCAATAATTCACTTGCCACAAAAATTAAAAACTTAAATGGACACGTGGGTAACTTACCGCATTTGTACCTCTCTTACGACTTAGGACCCTATTCCCAAATGATGCTCGAACTACAGGCCCAAGGCTAGTTTAGAGCCAATCCAGAGATATTAAATTGACTTGAGGAGTGTTAAAATGGAAAATATAACCTTGCAAATGAGCAAAAATCTATTTTTGGAAGATAAATGACCAAAGTGGCCCCTCTGAGCCTCTGCTGCTGTAACAAGTAGGGCCTGCATCACCTTCAAGCCCATCGTGCGGACCCATTCTTTAAAATGCGCAGCTAGCGTTTGAGCATAAAGGCTCAGTTTTACGCAATATGGATTGAGGTTTGAAAGCAGATCTCATCGTCACAGGGAACCATTCAAACCCCCATTTTCCACTATAAAAGCCTTTCATGGTACATTTTCAAAACACACAAAATCCCACAGGAAAAACTAAGATTCACTAGAAAATGGTGAATCAAAGAGTTTTCACCAGAAACGCCTCAGTCATTTTTATTTGATTGGGACCTTTCTAGCAAAATCCTTTGAGTTTAAGATTCTTTGTACACATAACACCACTAGGCATGGGAGAATGCGTAAATGATTAAATCTGGACTCTACACGTGGAGTGGCTATGAGTAAAGGGAGAGGAAGTGTTGGCTAAGGGATCTTGTCTTGATGTACTAGCGTGGTGCCTTAGGAAGGAAGTAAGATTTCTGGCACGACATGGTACTTAAGCAACTCCTGAGGAATAGTGACTTTAAGGTCGGAAATTTTATAAGGGCCTTGTGGTTGAGTGCGTGAGTCGCATAGAAACACGTGTGCAATCATAGTACTCTAATGTCCCTCTCAATGTCCAAGACTTGTCTCCCAGCTGATGTAAGAAGCTACCTCTACGGATCTCGGTGCCCGTTATGCAGTTCTTATCCCTTAGTCGGCGGATAATATCACAAGCGTGAAAAGATCCAAAGAGAATATGATGACTTGACACTGTCCTTTGTATTCGACCATATTCCTTAGGTATAAAGACATGCGATTTATGCTATTAGGGCAGAACCCAACTAGACATTTTGAGATGAAAGTGGAGAGTTGGTAGGGAAGGAAGAAAGAGCAACTTCATTGTAAACTAATCTCTTTGACCATAATCCACAAAGAAATTTGAAATTTGAGCAAGAATATTATGATCTTGCTCTGATCGGTAGTTTCCCTTCTCTAGGATTTTCCATGTACATCCTGTGTTGTTTTGATAGTCATCTTCTTCTTGTTTAAATGTGCGTCTTTTCATGTCCTACCATCACTTTCTTTATTTCTTGTTTGAGTGTAGTGTGTCATGTCAAAACTTGCACCTTTTGAACTTTCTCATGTAGATGTACTGTTAGATAACTTATTTCATTCCTATAAATAAGCTTAAATCTAACTTGCACGTACAATTGCTAATCACTATTTTTATTGAGCGTGATAGATATGATTGGGGAGGAACGGTCAAAAAATCCCATGTGTATGATCCCTGGCACATACCTTGAGGCGAGATTCATGCGTACGTGTTTGTTCTAGCGTGCGTGATGCCATTGCAGGAAACCTAAATTCTTGTTTGTTTTGTTTAACTCACGTGTTTTGATACCGTGTAGCCTCTTTTTCATATGTTTTAAGCCCATGGTGTCAGCGCACAACATGTTTTTGTTATCACATGTTTAGATTGGGGTTTTCTTAGTTTAATGCCATTCATTCACATGCTTTCGTACGTGATGCCATAAATCTGTCTTTGCTAAGAGGTAAGTAAAGGGTAAGTCATACAGCTATGTCCGGCCATTTGTGTTAGTTTTGCCCATTGATATAATGGAACATGTAGATGTTTGATTAGGGTTTTGTAATACGTTAATGCATTCTTGTCGTGTTTTAAATTCTTGCCTTGTTTTAGATGTATGATAGGGTTTCATATGTTGAATGAATACTAGGGTTTCCTTTGTGTTTGGTTCTCTTTTGTTTAAGGGTAGATAGGTATGTGTTTTGGGATGAATTGTGCCATGATTGTATGCTTAGATGTATGCTAGTGTGTGTGTGAGTATAGATATAAGTGTTAAACATGTTTTAATAAGGTTAGGATGTAAGACATAATGATAGGAGGCCAACCTTAGGGTTAGGCGATCTTGGGTGCCTAACACCTTCGCAAGAGTGTACTTAAACTCCGAACCCATACTCTGGTAGTAAGACCAAAGGTCCTTCCTCGAAAGGACGCTATATTCATGGTTCCTAGACCATATAACTAGGTGGCGACTCCGACACTTCTCCCTTGCACCCACAACGTGGCAGAAAATTGGACTCCAATTTAGAATTTAATTGGATTTGGACTCTTCGATTTTTACACTCAATAATTCACCTAACACAAAATTAAAAATTAAATATAACACGAGGCGCAAAATTAAGAATCCAATTAAAATCTAATTGGATTTTCTCTAAGCTTTGACTATATATATATATATAAAAAAAGAGAGAGAGAGAGAGAGAGAGAGAGAGAGAGAGAGAGAGAGAGAGATTGGGTGTTAATTGTAGCTCTAGGTCAAGTATCGAGGGGTAGTTGAAATAACTAGGGTCAAGATTAAACCTATGACTATTTCAAATACATTTAGATTGGAGATGGTTTCCAGATTCAGAATATGATAAAACATTATTTCTTACTATATTAGTCTAAATGTTAAAAGAGGGGGGGAAAAAAACCTTTCTCATTAGTCCCAATCTCTTGCAAGTATCAGAAATGCATGTTTTTGTAGCATGAACACAATTGCTAAGTCTACCATGAGAAGCAATCTAAATATAATATATTTGATAAGTCCAGTATGACTTATACCTTTTGGTTTGTGGTGGCCATTTTGTGTGGTTAGGCCTTGACCCTTCTACTGTACTAAGGCCTGTGAATTTGGGATAAAGGAGTTGGGACTGGCCTCATTAGGATTGCACCGCAGGCTAGCTTGTGCGTAAGTTAGGCTCACCTAATGTTGAGACAACCAGGGGAGAGCACCACAGGCTGAATATAAGGTGTAGTCGTGGCGGGACAACTGCTACAGCAGAAATATGCCACGATAGAATGTTATAATAAAACGTGCTAGATAAAGTCACAGTAAGCAACTAATATCGTAAATAAAATAAGTAAGGTTACAGCAGAACAACTGATACAACAAATAGAAAAAGAAGAAAAATACTACAACAAGACACATAACACTAAAGCAAAACCAATAACATTAGGATTGCCAATGCAAACTAATAGGGACTGTCGCAGAGCGTCTAGTAATGCAATAGGGATGGCCTTGTTCACCCCAATCTTAGCCTAGGCCATTCAGTAGGAACAAGTCCAGAAAGGGAGCCAATCCCCAACACAGGTAACCTCAATGCAGATTCTTGCTATAGAAATTACTCGTGCTGGGAAGAGGGCCTAAATGGTTTTGAGTTCTGATTTGTGGGTCAAAGAGAGTGGGAATGTCAAGGGGAGAGAAAAGTTGATCTACCGATGCATGCCTCTATTTCTGCCGTATTTCCTTCTACTTTACGTTTTTACTCTTCCTTACCACTTAGTTTCCTTATTCTCTTTTGTTAGGTTTCTTTTCTTTTCTACTCTCTGTATTTTTCCTCCTCTCTCCATATGTGCCTTCCGTCCCTATTCATGGCTACCTCTCTTCCTTTTATATTGCTTGAATTCATGGGATTTCTCCTTTTTATCCCTATGGCTATACCAACCATTTTCGGTTTCTTGTGGGCATCTCTCTAGGATTGCCTACTAAACTGTTGGTTGTCCGGCCACTGCCTCTGCTCAGAATGTGCTTGCCACACCACTCTCCATTTCCAAACAAAATTCATTGTTTTGTTTCCCTCCCCTTCACTACCTTACCTCCCCCCAAAAAGATAAGGGCTCTCTACACCTACTCCTATGGCATGCATCAAGTGGTCCCAGCCTATGTTTACTTCTTTTGGGAGAAATGTCATCCCAGCAAAGCATTCCCTCGAAAGAAGCCTCGGCAGGAACTCTAGAATAGACTTCTTTCTCCCCACCACCAAACCACACCCCCTAAATCCCTTGACTGAGGGCCCACCTCCCATGTATTGGCTAGGTACAAGTAGGTGGTGTCTTGGGCCTTGTGCATGTGCTACTACCATCTGCGTTTGTCTCATTTTGCTTTCATGCCATTCCTGTCGTTCCTGCGTTGTCCTTCTCTACTATGTGTACTGGGTCGTGTTTGTCTCCTGTGGCGTGAGGGGTGTGTGGGCTTTTGGGCTTACATTACCTTCTTTTGTTCCTCTATGGACTGGGTATTGTTTGGGCAAAGGTATCTGCCCATATAGCCCACTGGGCTTCCACTTCTACCATTCCCTTTCTTACCCTGGCCATAGCCTTGTGGCTATTAGTCCTGCTATATGGGCCAATTGGGTTTGTTACATCCTTCCTTGGGCTTTCTCAGCCCATTTACTCTATCTTTATCTCTTATTCCTCCCACGGGCTTACTAGCTGTCATTCCTGCCATGTTAGTCCATTATGCTTGCTATCTCTTTCCTTGAGCTTCCTCGGCCCATTTACTCTATCTTTACCTCTTATTCCTCCCACGAGCCTGCTAGCTATCATTCCTGTCATGTTGGCCCATTGGGTTGCTACCTCTTTCCTTAGGCTTTTTTAGCTCATTTACTCTATCTTTACTTCTTATTCCTCCCACGGGCCTACTAGCTGTCATTTCTGCCATGTTAACCCATTGGGCTTGCTATCTCTTTCCTTGGGCTTCCTCGGCCAATTTACTCTATCTTTACCTCTTATTCGTCCCAAGGGCCTGCTGGCTGTCATTCTTGTCATGTTAGCCCATTGGGTTTAATAACTTGCTTTTACCATTTATATTTCATTTTCCATCCACTTCCCTTATTGTTGGGTTTCTTCTGCTATTGGGCTTTTTGTCAAAAGTGAGTATCAACAATGATAAAGAGTTATCATCATGAAATAGACATTATAGGTTGAAATTCTATCCAATTTATAAAATTAATATATATATATATATATATATAAAAATATGCTTAGGACTGTAAAACTGTAAATCATATTTTTCAATATATATATTGAATTTACCATTTCAGTCCCCTCAAAGGCTCAAACAAAATTTCCGGGCTGTGTGCCCGAGCAAATTGGCAATGTATGCCACAAAGACAATACCATCTGCTTGACTGGTAGGTTCAACCTTTCAAACCTGAAACTAGAATATATGCCACCGAATAAAGGCATTTAGAGACCGTTGGAGTGCTATCATTTTCTCACATGAACTGCCTAACCTACTCAAATAGTTACAAGTTATAGCTTATAACTAATTCACTGCTTAGGGGGAAAAAGAGTTATCACCAATTTACTGCCATTTATTTAAAGAGCGAAAGTAAGCTAACAATAGCATTTTTTTTCTAGCCTCCCAATCTTATATAGGAAAATTTCAAACGGTCAAATGTGATAGATATGGATTGGCTTAGCTTCTTGTGGGTTTTTTCACTATTCATGGCACCCTCAAAAGGTAAGTGGAACATTGCACTCACCCAATTGACAATTGAACTTATTTCCCAATTCGCTGTCATTTATTTAAAGAGTGAAAGTAAACTAACAATAACATTTTTTTTCTAGCCTCCCAATTTCATAGCAAGTTTTTAACAATCAATGTGATAGAAATGTGATAGACTATGGATTGGCTTTGCTTCTTGTGGTGTAATCATGGCACCACCAAAAGTCAAGTGGAATATTGCACCCATTCAATTGACATTATTTTCCACAAGTCTTATCCATCTATGCAATCTTGCTGCAGTTATTAAGATATGTTTCTTAAGAAAATACACATTTGCAGGAGTTACTAACTGCAAATATGGTTTGTAACTCAATGAACACCCTCTTAACATTTCTAATGGAGATTTCTAAACTTCCTCATTGTATCTATACAATTTTATGGCAAATTTTCAACAAATGTGATTGACAATGGGTTGGCTTTGTTTCTTGTGGGTGTAATCATGACACCACCAAAAGTCAAGTGAACATTGCACCCATCCAATTGACCATTGACATTATTTTCCACAGGACAAAACTTAGATACAATACCTTAGGTATAGTACCTTAGGTTCCCCTCTTGAAATTAAGCCACCTGTCAAATTAAAAAAAAATAACCAAAAGGCGTTAAAATTGTGCATGTCTTTCTTTCTTCTTCTTCCTTTTTGCCTGACCTGTGAGAAAATTCAATGGCTTCACAGTTTAGATCTCTCAAACTTCTCACCCCAATCTCATTAACACCCGATGGGTTCAGGACTTCTCATCAAAATCAAGCAAAAGAAGGACAAAGGGGCTGGAAATCGTTGCTGGGGATGATCAGAAACAAGATTAGCTCTTGCTATTGTCAACCATCAACTGCTATTGCTTTCAAGAAACTGTAATATGATTCAAGCCCTCATACACTAGAATTTATAGAAGCTATTTGCATGAAAGATTTTGTTGTTCATGTGGTTATGTCTAAGCTTTAATCCTCTTCAATCCATATCTATTAAAATATAAAAATTAATCCTAAATCAACACTTTGTTAAGATTTGGAGTTTTCTAAGAGAGGTTATTCATCTATAGGTAGAGGCGCAAAGCATTGATATGTCTTTTGAAGAAACAATGAAGATCAATAGAGCCACTTAAAGGGAAGGAACAATCCAAAAAGGTCGTTTCCTGGTATAAAGCTCCAAATCCCATTTGAAGCCAATGGGTTCTTATGAGATTTTTCTAAGAGATCTAAAGCCATCGATGCTTCTGAGATTGAGGGTGAGACTGGGTTTCTCATGGGTCAGAGGAGAAAAAAGAATGAGTATTTTTAACGCCGTTTGCTTATTTTTTTAACTTGACAGGTGGCTTAATTTCAAGAGGGAAACCTAAGGTACTGTACCTAATGTACTGTATCCAAGTTTTGCCCTTTTTCACAAATCTTAAGTCTTAACCCATCTTTGCAATCTTGCTAGAGTTATTATGATTTGTTTCTTACGACAATACACATTGATAGAGTTACTAATCACAAACATAATTTGTAGCTCAACTGACACCTCAAAATATTTCCAACCGAAACTTTTAGAATTCAAATCCTCTCTTCTTGCTATATCTATCCAATTATATATATAAATAAATAAATAAATAAATAACAAGCATACTCTTTCGTTATTAGCACTTTAATTATATTTATAAGGGCTTCTCTTGCCTTGAAAGTTGAAAGGGCAAGCCCTATTGCTGTTGGACACGTAAAGAACATTTTCTTTTTATTACTAGCATTTCGCAAGTGCTTCTCTCACCCTAAATGGGCTAAATAAACTGTTGGTCACGTAAAGATATTATTATTATTATTATTATTATTGATAAGATTTTTTATTATTATTATTTTGATGAAGATATTATTATTATTATTATTATTATTGATAATATTTATTATTATTTTGAGGAAGATATTATTATTATTATTATTATTATACGGTCGTTCTTGACTTGTTATAATTATATATAGAACAGTCCCATGCTTCCAACTTGTGGCTACCCCATGCGTTAGTTGGA
>JARYZH020001627.1:308-24963 GCA_030021035.2 Notholithocarpus densiflorus | reverse complement strand
AAGAGATTACACAGTTCAAAAATATTTTATTCTGGTCAATAAATTTCTAACTTGGGGGCCTAGACAGAACTCAAAGGAGTTCTCAACAATTAATTGATCATGTCCCTCCCTAAAATTAAAAAAAATTAAAATAAATTATATTTAACAAAGAGCATAAACAGGAATTAATACTTTTTTTGATAGGTAGATAGAGAGGGAGGAGGAGGTGGGGCTCAAACCACAAAAATGGGGCACTACAAAGGATGCCATTAGCACTAGGTTATCACTTGAGCCCCGATTTTTTTTTTTTTTTTATAAGTAATAAAAATGTTATTCAAACATTAAAAAAGAGTCACCCAAGTATACATGACGTATACAACTAGGGATCAATACAATCAGAACACAAATAAAAGCATCCATCAAATCATAAATCAAAGAGATAGAATGGCTTTCTACAATAGACATCCAATCTAATAGCGTTTTAAAAAATAAAAATATTAGATTGATTACAGTCCTTTCAAAATCCTCAAAACACCAATTGTTTCGCTCTAGTTGAATATCAAATAAAAATTATAAAAAGGGTGTGGTTACAATTTAACTTGAGTAATAATGACACAAGAAGCTTCAGATGACTCAAGTACTAAGCTTACTTCAAAAGGTTGACAACGGAAATGCAATGTAATACATCAAGAAGAAAGACAGAGTTGGACCACAGCCCCCTACCACAACATACACACAAAAGAAAATCATGAAAGCATAAAAAGGTAGGAGGAAATATTGGCATACATAAACTACCAAATCATATAATCTAGTTTCCCATGTTGCAAGACAGTAAAACTCTTAAGGACCAAGGTAGTCAATATAGTACCGGTACCGGCCGTACCGACTAGTATGTACCGTACCGGTATGTATACCGGTATCTAAACATTAACGTTTCGTACCGGTTTAAATACCGACCGTACCGGTCATGTACCGGCTATACCAGCCAATTTCAGGCAATACCGGGCGTACCGACCAGTACAGAAAAAATTTTTTTTTTTTTTTTTTTTTTTTAAGTTTTGTAATTTTTGAATTTTTGAATTTTTGTTAAGGCAAAATGGTAACTTATTTGCATTGACTTATTAGTATTATTTGTTTTCTTAGTATGCAATGGTAACTTTTAAGCTTTCTATTTTTTATATTGTGTTTTTTTTTTCTTCTTTTAATTGATACTAAAGTATAAAACCATGAATAATTAGTTCTGAATTAAGGAAATATTTTATGGTAAACTTTTATATTTATTATAATATATATATATATATATACACACACACATACATACATATATATATTTATTTATTTAGTTATAAATATAAAAAATAGCAGTAAACCCGAAACGGTACACCGGTATTGACCGGTATCCGAAATATATAGTACCGCTGGCCAAACCGGTACAGCCTCCTATACGGTATTGACTCCCTTGTTAAGGACCTCTCCATATTTTCAGATAATTTGCTTACCATACATACTGCCATGTATCCTCATTATTCAGGGAAAATATTATTTGAGTGCATTGACTTCCTAACTGGAGATCATTATTGACTTCAGATGAATATTCAATTTAGCAGAAAAAGACTTCACATGGATAGATAAATCTACTTCAAAGTAGCAGCTAGGCTTCCACTATCAGTATCAAGCCCTTTTGTGGGTCAAATAACAATTCACCAATAGTAGGGTAATGGCAGTGAACAACCATTATCTGATTAAGAGTTTTAAGCTCCAAGGTTTTTGGCCAAAAAAGGGTAATGGCAGTGAACAACCATTATCTGATTAAGAGTTTTAAGCTCCAAGGTTTTTGGCCAAAAAAAAAAAAAATTAAAGGATAGAACTGAGTGACGTGTATGGGATAAAGATCTCATTATTCACATTTAGGCTGAGTTTGGATTGCAATGAAAAGGAAAAAAATGCGCGTCTGCATTTTTCGTCTGCATTTTTCCTGTGGGTCCCGTGCACTATTCACGGGACTTGTAAGTACGGATTTTAGCAAATTTTTCTTTAAAACTAGGCCCCACGACACTATTCACACATTTAAAAATTATTTTGATACAATATTTTCAGTTTTCAGTAATAAGCGGTATCCAAACAGACCCTTATACTTACACAAGATCAGACCTAAAATTCAGGTAGAGCTTCAAAGATGTACTTTTAAGAAACTAATAAGTAGCGTATCATTTCTAATCAAAATCTTTACAAATTGTATTATTGACGAAAATGATGTCAAAGAATATTTTTGATACCACGGAGATAGTGGCCTCTTTTTCGAATACTTTTCAATTAGTTTAATTGATAAAATCTCTAATGGTTGAATAAGATATCTAGGATTCGATCTCCGCCTAAACTAAAAACCGATTAATGTAAAGAGCACTAAAAAACCGATATATATATATATAAATATAAACTCTATAAAAAAAAAGATAGAAATAAAAATAAAAGAGCACTAAAAAACCAGTTCATTTCTTTCCTGATCTGGGAAACATCATCTGTAGCGGACAGGTTAAAACTCTATAAAATAATAATAATGATAATAATAAAAAAGATAGAAAGGATAGAAATAAAAATAAAAGAGCACTAAAAAACGAGTTCATTTCTTTCTTGATCTGGAAACACCTAATGAAGAGGGTAAAAATCTAGGTTGACAGGTTGTTATGTAATGGGCCTGACGGTTCCATATCTGTGAGCCGATACAGGATGGGCCCAACGCGTGCAAGTTCTGTTATGAATGGATTATGATGAACGCCCTCAAAGGACGGGTGTTCAGCGACCTTGACGATCTAGTCAACTGTACCGACTCGCCGTTCACCGCTGCCGTCAACTCCTTCCCTCTTCCACATAAGTTTCGCATGCCATAGATCGACAGCTACGACGGAGCGAAGGAACCTCTGGACCACCTGGAAACCTTCAAAACCTTGATGCACCTTCAAGGGGTAGCAGATGAAATCATGTGTAGGGCCTTCCCTACGACGCTGAAGGGAGCCGCGAGGATTTGGTTCAGCCGACTGACGCCTAACTCCATCAGTACTTTCAAGGAGCTAAGCGCCCAGTTCACCTCGCATTTTATTGGAGGACACAGGTACAAAAAATCTACTGCATGCTTGATGAACATCAAGCAGCGAGAAAAGAGACATTAAGATCCTACATAACCCATTTCAACAAGGAAGCGCTCTCGATCGATGAGGCCGACGATAAGATACTTGTGGCGGCCTTCACAAACGGGTTGCGAAAGGGTAAGTTCCTTTTCTCTCTATACAAAAATGACCCAAAAACAATGTCAGAAGTCCTTACAGGGCCACTAAGTACATGAACACTGAGGACGCACTGCTGGCTCGAGACGAAAAATCGAGAAAAAAGGAAAGGTAGGAAGATGCCTGACAGGACCGAGGTCGGAAGATGGCGAGGACAGGAGACCGAAAGGATGACAAATGCTCCAAGCGCCCCATAGGGAGATTCACGAATTTCACCCCGTTGACCACCCTAATTGATCAGGTACTAATGCAGATCAAGGACGAAGGAACCCTAACCTTTCCCGAAAAGCTAAAGGGAGATCCCAATAAGCGATCTAGAAACAAGTATTGCCGCTTCCATCGTGATCACAGACATGATACGGCTGATTGCTACGACTTAAAATAGCAGATTGAAGCCCTTATTAGACAAGGAAAATTGCAGAAGTTCGTCAGCAGGGAAAGGACGGATCTGCAACATCAGAAGCAGCCCCCGCGTCGGGATAATGAGCGCCTTAGGCCACCTATAGGGGATATAAGAATGATCGTAGGGGGCACGACAACTGCGGGGTCATCCAAAAAGGCCCGAAAGACATATCTCAGAATGATTCACAACATCCAACTGGCAGGCTCCATACCAAAGATGGCACGGATAGAGAGCCCCATCATAGGATTCTCAGAAGAGGATGCCTGACGTCTTCACCACCCGCATGATGACGCGCTTGTCGTCACCTTACAAGTGGGGGACTTCAATATGCACTAGGTGCTGGTCGACAATGGTAGCTCAGCAGACATTCTATATTACCCAGCGTTCCAGCAGATGAGAATTGATAGAGAACGGTTAATACCAGTAAACGCTCTGCTGGTTGGTTTTGGGGGTACGAGGGTGTTCCCATTGGGCGCAGTCACACTTTCGGTAACAGTAGGTGATTATCCTCAGCAGATCACTAAGGATGTAACATTCCTTATGGTCGACTACTCGTCCGCTTATAATGCTATCCTCGGACGACCCATCCTTAACTCGTGGAAGACGATAACTTCAACCTACCACTTAATGATTAAATTCCCTACGGATTATGAAGTAGGAGAGCTGCGCAGAAATCAGGTGGCAATGCGAGAATGCTATATTGCTATGTTAGAGATGGACGATCACCAGCAAACAATGTGCATAGGAGAACGACGGGCAGTAGCGGAGCCGGTTGAGGAACTAGAAGAAGTAACCCCTTGATGACTCAAGGCCAGAACAGACGACCAGAATAGGCACACTGGCTAGTTGGCCGGTACGCCAAACACTCACAGTATTCCTAAGAGACAATCAAAACGTGTTCACCTGGAATCACAAAGACATGCCGAGGATTGACCCCTCCATCATGGTTCACAGGTTGAACGTGTCGCCCTCATTCCCTCCAATCCAACAGAAGAAACGAGTATTCGCTCAAGAGCGAGACAAAAGCCATAGCTGAGGAAGTTCGAAAGTTGCTTGAGGCAGACTTCATCCGAGAAGTGTACTACCCCGATTGGTTAGCAAACGTGATCATGGTTAAAAAGGCCAATGGAAAATGGAGGATGTGCGTAGATTTCATGGACCTAAATAAGGCTTGCCCTAAGGACAGCTATCCACTCCCACGGATAGATACTTTGGTAGACTCGACTGCAAGACACCAGCTCTTGAGCTTCATGGACGCTTTCTCGGGCTATAACCAGATCAAAATGGAAGAAGCCGATCAAGAAAAGACCTCTTTTGTTACCAGCCAGGGACTATTCTGCTATAAGGTGATGTCGTTCAGACTCAAAAATGCTGGGGTGACATACCAGAGATTAATGAACAAAATGTTCGCGCACCAAATTGGGAGGAACGTACAAGTTTATGTTGATGACATGTTAGTGAAGAGCCTACGCGAAGATGATCACCTAGACAACCTACGGGAGACCTTTGACACACTCCGGTCATATAACATGAAGTTGAACCCGAACAAGTGCGCGTTCGGAGTAACGGCGGGAAAATTCTTGGGCTTCATGGTATCCCAAAGAGGTATAGAGGATAACTCGAAAAAGATACGGGCCATAATGGAGTTAGAGCCACCGAGGACAATCAAGCAGGTGCAAAGCTTAAATGGTAAAATTGCGGCCCTAAACAGGTTCGTCTCGAAAGTGACGAACAAATGTCTACCATTCTTCCATACTCTGAGAAAATCATTCGAATGGACGGACGAGTGCTAGAAGGCTTTTGAAGATTTAAAGAAATACCTTTCATCTCCGCCATTGCTCAGCCCGTCCAAACCAGAGGAAGAACTCTACCTCTACTTAGCAATCTCGCAAGCAGCGGTTAACGCGGCCTTAGTAAGAGAGGACGATGGATCTCAAAGACCCGTCTACTTTATAAGCTGGGCGTTCAGAGGAGTAGAAGAGAGGTACCCCCAAATGGAGAAATTGGCGTTCGCGTTAGTAACTGCGGCACGAAAGCTCAAGTCGTACTTCTAGGCACATACCATCATAGTCTTGACGGATCGGCCCCTGCGAAGAGCTATGAGTATCCCTGAGGCTGCCGGGCGGATGGTTTTATGAGCAGTAGAGCTGAGTGAATTTGATATACAGTACTGCCCGTGAACTGCGACAAAAGGGAAAGTTTTGGCTAACTTCATCGCCGAATTTGCTCAATCGGAAGGCAAGGGGGCAGAGATCGTCGCACAATGGAGCATCCACACGGACGGATCTTCGAATAGACGAGCAGGAGGGGTCGGTGTGGTAATCCAAACATCGGAGGGGGATACGATTGAGTGCATGATCCGACTGGACTTCTCCACGACCAACAACGAGGCCGAGTATGAAGCATTGGTGGCAAGGCTAGACCTCGCAAAGGCAACAGGTGCTGAAAGCGTTGTCATACATTGCGACTCCTAAATGGTAACAAGTCAGATTAATGGCGGCTACGAGTGCAAGAATGAAAGGATGAAAAGGTATCTAGAAGAGGTGAAGAATCGAATTGGCAGCCTCGAAGTCAAATTCGTTCAAATCCCAAGGGAGGAAAACGAATGTGCCGACCATCTAGCAAAAGCCGCCTCAATTGAATTTATGCTTGTCCCCGAACAGGTATTGTCATTTGTTCAAGTCTCCTCACTTATTGATGACAGAATGAATGTGCAGGAAGTAGATTCTGAAAGCAATTGGGCAATGCCATTGATATCCTACCTGAAAACTGGCGTGTTACCAGACGGGAAAGATGCTGCTAGGAAGTTGAAGGTCCAAGCATCACGATTTGTGCTGATAAAAGATGTCTTATACAAAAGAGGGTTCTCTCGACCGTACCTAAGGTGTTTAAGCCATGAGGAAGCAGATTACGTAATGAGAGAAGTCTACGAGGGTATCTGCGGAAACCATTCGGGGGCACGGTCGTTAGTGCACAAGTTGATTCGAGCAGGATACTACTGGCCTATAATGCTAAAGGATGCACAAGCTTATGTCAAGGGCTGCAACAAGTGTCAAAAGTTTAGTAATTTCATCAGGCAACCATCCGAAGAGCTGACCCCCATGACGGCCCCTTAGCCATTCACTCAATGGGAACTTGATATCATGGGCCCTTTCCCAACAGCAGTTAGGTAACTAAAGTTTCTAGTAGTTGGTATCGACTACTTCACTAAGTGGGTAGAAGCAGAAGCCCTAGCCACTATCACGGAGAAGAATATTCGAAGTTTTGTTTGGAGGAATATCATCTGCAGGTACGGGATACCTAGAGTGCTTGTCTTCGACAACGGAAAGCAATTCGACAACAGCACATTTAGGGACTTCTGTTCGGAGCTAGGTATCAAGAATCACTACTCGTCACCCGCACGCCCACAGGCCAATGGGCAAGTTGAAGTCACAAACCGATCCTTGCTCAAGATCATCAAGACCCGGCTTGAGGGGGCAAAGGGTATCTAGCCGGACGAGCTACCAAGCGTTCTGTGGGCATACCGAACTACAACAAGAACACCCACTAGAGAAACACCGTTTCAACTAGCATACGGAAGTGACGCTGTCATCCCAGCAGAAATAGGGCTCACAACCTATAGGGTGGAGAACTACGACGAGGATAAGAATGAAAAGGCCATGCACCTTCAGCTCGACCTGGTGGATGAAGTCCGGGCGACAGCGGAGCAAAGGTTGGCGCGGTATCAGAATCTCATGGCGAAACACTACAACTCCAATGTCAGGCATAGAGACTTTCAGGTTGGAGATCTTGTACTACGAAAGGTAATGGGTGCTACTAGAGATCTTTCGCAAGGAAAGCTCGGCCCCAATTGGGAAAGACCCTACAAGATCGCATCATGGCAAAGGAAGGGCACCTACCACCTCGAAATGCTGGATGGGCGAAAACTGTAGCACCCATGGAACACGGAACACCTACGGAAATACTACCAGTAGAGATAATATGAAGAATAACGACGCCCCCTAATTTCCCAGTTTATTTAGTTTTACTACAATTACTAGTTTTACTTAGACAATTTTATGTTACAATACTTTATGTAGTACCTTTTTAAGCCCAAGGGGGCAGGTACTTTTCTACGAACGCATGGTTTTTATTTAAGAAAAATATTCAAACAACTATGTTTTTCTACCTGACTTCCTAGTCCAAAGAGTGGACGGGTACAAAGTTCACAAACTGGACGGATCATCCCACGAGGATAAAAATTACAAGTCCAAAAAGTGGACAGGTATAAACTAAAGTCCACAAATTGGACGGATCATCCTAGGAGAATGAAAATTACAAGTCCAAAGAGTGGACGGGTACAAAGTCCACAAATTGGACGGATCATCCCACGAGGATAAAAATTACAAGTCCAAAAAGTGGACGGGTATAAACTAAAGTCCACAAACTAGACAGATCATCCCACGAGGATAAAAATTACAAGTCCAAAAAATGGACGGGTATAAACTAAAGTCCACAAACTGGATGGATCATCCCAGGAGGATGAAAATTACAAGTCCAAAGAGTGGACGGGTACAAAGTCCACAAACTGGACGGATCATCCCACGAGGATGAAAATTGCAGTCCAAAAAATGGACGAACAGAATTTAAGTCCCTAAAGTGGACGGGTCATCCTAAGAGGATTAGATTGTATTGCAGTCCAAAAATGGATGAACAGAATTTAAGTCCCTAAAGTGGACGGGTCATCCTAAGAGGATTAGATTGTATTGAAGTCTAAAAAATGGACGAACAGAATTTAAGTCCATAAAGTGGACGGGTCATCCCTTTGGGATGTGATTTTATCCAGAAAATGACACACAGAACTCAGGTCCAAAAAGTGAACGAGTCTTTAAGTCCATAAAAGACGGTCTGTCCACAAGTTACAGTGGACGAACCTATCCTTAACAAATAGTAGACGGTCCTGTCCAAAAAATTCATAGTATGAACAGGCGCCTCCGTGATAGACGGATTTTTAAATTCGATTCTATAAATGAACGGCCTCAAGAACTCAACGAGGACGGATCAAATAAAACAGACCTATTGTGTTCGTAAAAATGAAGCAAGCAACTATGCGAGAATAATAAACGAAACTAGACATAAAACCATTAAAAGGAATGTTTACGAACAAAAATGACGGATAAAAATTAAAGGATTATTTTCCCAATTAATTACAAAAAAAAAAAGAGTAATAAACAAGTCTACTCCTAGGGATCGACATTCTCTACTTCCACATTCTCAGGCTGACGAACATTCTCTCCAACGTTGACAGGTTGACGGGCATCATCCTCGACAGTTAAGATTTGACCTTGTGGATCTTGGGCCTCAGCCGACACTGCGTCAACAATATTTGCATCTTCAGCAAAAAGGTCCTCGGTATTCTCCGAGGTGATGGGAACAGCAAAAGGTTGGCCTTCCCCTTCAATTTTGATGATGGATGTATCCACGTCAGGATAGGCTTTCTGTACTTGACGGAGGGTATCATCAAAACCCTCCACAAACGAAGTTCCTAGCTCGGACAACAGGGCGTCGGAATCACGATATTCACGGATCGTCTCTTCTTTGGCCCGAAGGAGCTTGTCCTTAAGTTCTTTGATCTCCTTGTCTCTCTTCCCCAGGGCCTTCTTCGCCTCCTCCATCCTTTGCTCGAGCTCTTTCCTCACCTTCTCTGAAAGATCAAACTTCTTCTCCATTGTAGATTTCCACATTTTTAGTTGACTCGGCTCATCTTCCGTCAACTCTGCCTTTGCCCGCACACGCTCCAAGGCTGTCTCATGGTTAAGACACCGTCCTATCAGCCCTTTCATCATAATCATGGCCTGAAACACAAAAGGGGGGGTTAGATGGAAAGCCAAGTGGAAATGACGAACGTAAATACGATGGGCAGAATTACCTAAGCGATTGCAAAAAGACCCGTCTCCCCCATTACTTCTGTGGAGTGATTGCCCAAGTCCTCATAATCCTCCGACGTTATGATGGACGAAAGCTACTCCAAGGCATATTTGGAGTCTTCGTGGAGGAGGACGGGTTGCTTCTCTTAACTAGAGGACGGAGCCTTCGTAAGGCCTTTGCCAGCCCCATGCTTCACTAAGGTGACTGTCTTTGCACCTTCAGCCATTAGCCCTACAACTGGCTCTAAAAGGACCTTGGGTTTCTTGGGAGGATGGTCCCCTTTTGACGGCTGCTTCCTTTTTGTGGACGGGTTGCTTGAGCCCGTCCCCTTGGGATCCACATCACCGGTCTCCTTTTTCTTGGCAGCCTGTGCCTTTATCATTGCCCTCCTTTTAGCGTTGTCCATTTCTGTAGAGGTGGACGGATGAAGTTAATTACTAAAATGAAAATCAAAACCATCAAACAAAATGAGGACGATGGACTTATGTTGACGAATTCTGGCGTTGTATTTGGTGGCCGCTGGCGTTGGTTCAGGTTCGTCACAATACCAATGGATGGTATCAAATGTGACTAGTTTGGCCCAAGTCCTTTCCTCCAGCTTGGTTTTAGTAAAAATTCTCTCAAGAAAGCTGAACTCCTCGAGTTCAACTTGTGGACGCCGTCGAACTGCAAAAAAGTAGACGGTTAAAAGTTTGAAGAAATTATAATAAACTGAACGGTATGTAAAAATTTTACGCACTAGGACGGGTACATACTGGACGGAGGCAATATGCCCCAAGTCGTGTCGACGGGCATGTGTTCCGTATCCCCTGGACGACACATCCACTCATTACCCTCTAGGAAGAAATAACGGCTTTTCCAGTCCCTATTAGAATCCGAAGTTTCAAATATAACCTTCAACAGCGGACTCCTAGGGACAAAACTATATATCCCCCTTGATTTGTCTATTTCATCTGGACGGTAGCAGTGAAGGAATTCCCGCACCGTCAGCCTCCTAGCACCTTTTGACATAACACCGTACAGGACCTCCATTGCTATGAAAATCCTCCAGGCGTTTGGGGATACTTGGTTAACGGACAGGCCCAGGTATTTGAGAAGCTGACGGTGAAGAGAGCTTAGTGGAAACCTAAGTCCTGCCTTCAGCATCTGTTTGTACACCCCGACACCTTCTACCCCTTCATAGTAACATTTCTCTTACTTGTAAGGTAGATGGATGGGGATGTTATCTGGAATTCGGTAATTGGCCCTAAGAGTGTTGAAGTGCTTCTCCTTGATGGTGGACCTAAAATCATTCACCGTCCACTCCGGTAGCATGATGAACTCCCTAAGTCCATCAGCACCTACAACGGACTTTATTGGTTGTTCCCCACCGTCGTCAGGACCCTCCTCTGGGTCGACCATCTTCATATCCTCATTTGCTGAGGACGGGGAAAAGGCAGACGGACTCCTCTCTTCACTTGGACTCTCTTAGTCTTCGTGACCTGACAGGTATACTTCCTCGTAATCCGTCTCGTCACGAACAACTGACTGGTTACTCGACGCACTAGACATTGCCTACACGTGACGACAAAGCCTAAGACTCTAACGGGTCTAGAAGGGGTGACGGGGGTATAAAGTCTAGGAAAATAAAGAGTATCTAAAGGTAAAAGAGACGTGAAAAAGAAAGTACTTACCAAGTAGAGTGAATGGATGAAGGATGGATACAGCAATTGAACAGAATGATCTCTGACAAGGATGACGGAGGCGCTCTGACAGTGTGTTTCAGCAGAAAGTGGAGAAATAAGGAAAGAAAAATGTGATATTTATAGAGGAAGTGCACGGAGGATGAGGCGATGCTTCGATCCGAGATAATATCCAATGAAAGAGCGACACGTGTCATTCGTCATAAATGGCCTCTAGATAATCTGTCAGGGGAAGGTACAGTTCACAGAATCCGTATTAAAGTCGTCGACTCACAGGGTTTTGAACCGTCATCCCATTAACTTTAAACCGTCACCCCATGAGTCCTGCTTAAAGATGATGAACCCATGGGGTGAGGGGGCAACTAAAGAGGGTAAAAATCTAGGTGGACGGGTTGTTATGAAATGGGCCTGACGGTTCCATATTTTGTGGGCCGGTACAGGACGGGCCCAACGCGTGCGAGTTCTGTTATGAACGGATTCTGCATAGACGGATGCAAGGAGGACGGATCGAACACCCACGTGGCATCCAGAAACCCTAGATGGGAAATACTTGTGACACACACTTGGCCACCATAAAATCTTAAGGTAAATGGAATCCTAGTACAAAGAGGATTCCGGAGGATACGCGCATATTTGAAAATCTTCTTTATAAGGAAATGTCTTGTCTATCACGTTTTGGACTATTTAAGAGGATTCCTATAAGGAAAAGACTTCTACACCAAGGAATAGAGTTTTACCTTCTATTACTATAAAACCCCCAATACCCTCGTAAATCAAGGTACGCATAATTTACCCCTCTCTAGCACTCTAGAGTTGTGAGAACAGTTCTAACTTGATCTTCGGAGAGTATTCGGCCGGCACCACACTAGTGCTTTCTGTTAGATCATCTTCTTCTTGCAGGTGATTGTTTCGAGCGTGCGAAGATCGTGTGGCTCACTAGTGATTTTTACGGCATCATCACCTAAGAAAGAATGAATAAGAGACGGAAGTGAGCCTCGGCAAATTATTGGGTAAAATATTAGCCTCTCTATGGAGAATTTGACAAATTTGACATAGCATAGGAGACAAAGACAACTGGATACAAAAATTATAATATCCTAAATAATAAATAAATAAATAAGGTTGTTTTCCCAGATTGAATTAATCAATTAAATACCAAGCTTTTTTATCATCCTGGAATTGAAAAGGCTTCCCTTAGGGGCTAGGGCTTTATTTAATTAGCCCACAGAGCACAAAAGTAGACCTAAAAGCCCAATTCCCAAACTCATCAGCACCATATTTATCCTGTCCTAGCCCAAGTTATATGAACAATTATTATTTATTGCAAATACCAACATGTTTGGTGTCACGATCCAAATTTATGGAACATGAATTTAGATGCATGAATAACTTGCTGATCTTATATAACTCAATAAACATAATTAATTTAAAATTTGAATAAAACTCTAAATAAACAATACTCTTAATAAACCTCTTACAATATCTAAAATCCACAATTTAGAATAATCTCCAAATACTATAAAATCTAAAGTGAAATAAAAATAACTAAAAATCCTTAAAAGCTTCAAGCATTATTGACGTCATCTAAAAACTCCCACACTCTACCTTGCACCTTATAAAGTAATCCAAAATTCCGTTTCCCAACTAAAATTTAATTTGAAAATTGTAATTGATGGGATGAGCCACATATCTAGTAAGCAATTATACACAACACACAACTGAATAGAGTCAAGCAAAGCATAAGTATTTTGATTTTTCACAAACTCATTCAATGATATCAAATATAATTATTCTAAAACATATAAAGAATCACTTATTACATATGTAATCACACCTTAAAATCATTCGAAAACACATACAAATAATTGATCAGAGCAGTGTCACATATACATATATCACATATTCTCACATACAATCCTGTGAACGGATACCAACATCTAACCCCTACTAGTGAGGGATCAACACTTATTCCCACATACAACCCTGTGAGCGGGCTTACACATATACCTGATCAATTCTAAAAACACTTATTTTGAGCCTCATATCACAAAAAGTAAAGTTTATACAACATAGAATAATTTTCTTAATATTAACAATTATTCCAACAATAAAGGCATATCGAATATCACAATATCAAATTGAAACATAAATCAAAGGATACTTGACTCTCTTAGGGAACAAATAGGAACTGAGGAGTTTATATAAATATTTTACAATTCTTGAGTAAATCTGAAAATTCAATTTGCTAAAAGAAACATTTTAAATACCATTTGGAGAATAGGAATATGACTTTGAAATCACTTAGTTTTAACAAATTTAAAGAATAAGAACCTTTTTAGAAAACCTCATTTGAACCTCAATTCTTTTCGGAAAATAGTTTAGTTTAGAAATCATCTTTTAAATGAGATTCGGACATTCAAAACATTATTTAAAATTCTAATTTTTTCTTTAAAACATTATTTAAAAGTCGAAGTTTCTCTTTCAAAGATGTAAAAATGCTTTTGAAAAAACTTTAGAAAACATAAGCTTAAAAACATAACTTTGGAAAACTTTTAATTTCTAAGAATCTAAAGAACAAAACTTGTGCATATTATGCATAATTACTTACAGCACTTGAATCACTCTGAAAGTCCAGCGGAAACACCCTCTGAATAGTCTCCAAATACTCTTAAATAGGACCTATACTCAATCATGGAAATTACTTAATATCCTCCACAAAATATAAATCTTATTGAATTATACAAACTAACTCACTAAGATTATACTTTGCTGAACTAATAACACTTTTAACGCTAAATTAAAGTTTCTCTAACCAATGATATTCTAACCAATAATATTCCCTTGCATTAATTGAAACTCATATTGCCATGGGGAAGGCAGTAGCCAAAATATCGTTGACCTAGGACTTAATATAAAACCTCAAAAAAAAACGTTAAACCATCCTAATATATATAACCAAAGAAAACGTTAATCCAACCTAATATATTTAATCAAAGAAAGCATTGCAAATCTAATAGGACTTAATATATACATATCCGAAAGAAAACTTGATGGCAAAAAATCACTTGTTCTACGGATGCACAGTGGGCAGCGTGCAAGCCATAAACATAGAGGCCAATAATCTTTCCTCAAAACCATAAATATATCTCAAGAATTATAAACAGTATAGAAATATTGAGATGGTGTTCTCACCTTGATTTCATAGCTAAACCTTATGCCCCTAAACAATTTTGCCTCCTTCGTCACGTCACCTCTCTCTCTCTCTCTCAAATTTTCTTTGGCATCCACGCTTACTAAGAAACCCTTTCAATAAAAACCCTAATTTATCTTTTCTTTTACCCTACATTTAACGCATTAGAGATGTGGGCTTGGTGGAGTAGTGGGCTGGAGTTTAAAACCCACTAAAACTTATCTCTTTAGTCTCCAAGAAGCTCATAAAATATCTTCATCTTTTATTTATTTATTTATCATTTTAATTGCTGCACTAAATTGTATGCACTAAAACTTTAATTTTCTCACCTATTTTGTACCACTAATTCTTTTATACAAAAAAAAATTTGTATGGAATTACTATTAATATTTATTGTGGCAGGACCAATGCTTGCAATTTAATCTACCAGATTCTCTCGTGTGCATGGCATGACATTGTTTTCTTGCTATATTTTTCTTCATCGCGTGCAAGATGCTCAAAATTAATGATAATTATATTTCCTCGTGGAAATTGTATACTTCTTCTTAGACTATTATTACCTTAGAAGTTTGCAAGAAGCAAGAAGAATTCGCTCATTTTAATATATAGATTATAGAATCAATGTCGATACTTCGCTATCTATTTATGTAGATTTAGTAATTTAAAATTGAAATTTAAAATTTTTTTACCAATGAGAGTTATCTTGGAAGTTTCATTATGAAGCCCTGGAACCATGATAATTACTCCACAGATAATACTATATATCTTTGAACTTTCCAAGTGAGTAGGCAAGACAACATGGACAAGGAACCAATCTGATATGACTCCATTGATTGTATGAACTCTTAGATACGCACAAAGAAAATCTAGAATGAAGAAAAATCTGGTTTGATGTCTACCCCATTCCTAATTTTCCATCTATAAATCTAAATGTTGAAGACAAAACCCTGATTCATGAGAATCCTTCAATTCAAAAGAAAAATCTGGTTTGATGTCTACCCCATTCCTTATTTTCCATCTATAAATCTAAATGTTGAAGACAAAACCCTGATTCATGAGAATCCTTCAATTCAAAAGAAAATCTTATTAAAAGATCCTCTGATGATTATCTAAATTTTGACCACTTTAATATCATCCTAAGTTTAAAAATAAATAACAATTGTTTTAAAAACAACAACTTAGACTTGCACGAAGCCAATTAATATTGGACCAAACTTGATTAATCTTGACCTGATGAGATCATGATCCAACGGTTTAGACTTGTCGTTTTGGTCCTTTAACGGCCCACAAGAATGAATTAATACTCCTGTGGGTTGCTTGGAATATTCGTGATCATGATAATACATACATAAACACACAAAACACGCAGTGGAACATGAACTTTAATACTATGTACACGAGCATTTTATGACCATTTCCCGTTTGGAAGAACAGAGAAAAAAAATGAAATCCAATGCACTGTCCTTCCGTATCTTTGAAAATAGACTTTATATGCCACGACGTTGTTTCCTATGAAAGAGCCCAAAGATTTTCTTCCCTGATGTCAAAGATTTACATCCTATTTTTCCATGCAAATGCAACTTTTACATCTATAAGTACTGCCCAATCTTTCCACCACAAAGCACAGCTGACACCCCTCACCAACTTTATATTCCTCATCAACCATTTCTTTACCCTCTTTGAGGCACCTCCATTCCCTAGCACCCAGATGGATTATGTATGTATATATGCTTGGGTTTATCTTTGATTCTTAGATGATGGATATATATGTATGTACTTTGAGACTCTATGTATGTGTGTATGTTTGTGATTATCTTTGATTCTATGATGATGGATATATATGCATGTGCTTTGAGACTATGTATGTATGTATGTATGGTTAGATGCACCACCCACCAAAACCGAACAGCCAAGCATTAATTACGCTTACCATTACATTCCAAAGCTACAAAGCGTTGTCCCACAGTAGAATAAGCACCACAAAACAATCAAACCCATTATCACATAAAAGTTTTGTGATCAAATCCATCTACAAATCGAAATCCAATAACATAATAACACCACCAAAAGTTCTTTTTTTTTTTTAATTAGGTAAAACAACTGCTGGGGTTTACAAAAGTCCTATAATTCCATAGAAGCAATATTACATTCTCACAAAAAAATTAACATTTTTTACAACAGTAAATCAATGAATTGTATTTATTTTTGTTTAAATTTACTATTAATATCACATTTTTTATTATTTATTATTACAACGTCATCCTTTGACCAAGAAAAAAAATTTCTATGGACTTTCTGAATTTTATCTGCATCTGCCACAACAGCAACCCCACAAGTCTATTAATAATTATTACAACCTTTGAGGATGATTCTGTTGGGATCTGAGACAGGGAAGTTCGGTGAGAGAATATTAATCATATACGGTAGGGTCAGGAGTCAGGAGTCAGAAAAGTCACGTACTGACTTGTCTTTAGGCCTTTTAAAGCAAAGTCATGTCGGCTTGTCTATAATGTTTGAATGCGAGTAGAATTGATCGGTTGCACGTGCTACCAAGGTACGTGTAGAAAGAGAAATTTTTTAATACATTATAATAAAAAAAAGGAGAATGTTAACCAGCACCTCTTGGTGCTGGTTAAGGTCAGAAAAGATAAAGGTTAAGGCCAGAAAAGATAAAAAATATTTTTCAGAAAAAGTAAAAATAAATCTGAAATAGTACTTTCAACATTGAAAAAGTAACATAAGTTAAAAAAAAGACAAAAATAATATCAGAAAAAAATGTACTTAACAGGCACTGTGTGATGTCCGTTAACACAATCCATAAAAAAATAAAGCAAAATACATTATAATATGTTACACAGAAAACACATGCATCTTTTATGCTTAGCTTGTCCCACAAACTTAATGATGGGTACCCCACAGACATTCTTTATTTATTTATTTTATGAACTACACACATTCTTTATTTCTTCTAACTTTTAACAACCAAATTATTTTAAAACATCAGACAAACAGAGGTTGAGTTTGGATATAAAGATTTAAAATCAAGGGATTTAAAGAAACCATCCATTAAAAATTAGAAACCATGCGTCACAAGCTTTCTAATGGCACTGATACGATCACCTGATGAGGTTGAAAAGGCCATCAAAACGGCACTACGTCAAATTTGACCCAAACTAAAAAACATTAAATAAATTAAATAAATAAATGTTTTTTTAATTCAAAAGTTGCGCATTCAGATGCTTCTCTTACAAGAAAACGTGTCGACAGTGAGGCCTGTTTGGTACATGTGTTTAAACACATGTTTTCAGTTTTTAAACAACACTACACGTATTTTTACACACTTTTTCACTTACACGTATTTTCAAAAAATCTAAAAACTGTTGTTTACACACACGTACCAAATTGGCCCAATCTTTTTTAGGAACTCAACGGTTCCACCTCACTTTCACATTATTCCATTATTTTCTCTTCACTATTTTTTCTCTACTACTACGACCAAAATAAAATAAGAGCTCCTGTCAAAAATAAATAAATAAATAAATAAATAAAATAAGAGTCGTCAAGTTCACGCCAGTAGAATTGTTGCTTTTATTTTTCAATCACTTATCGTCAATTGTATCAATTTTTTTTATGTAGTTTTATTGGACAAAACAAAACAAAACTTGTCCAATTGACATGAACTCATCACATTTTTTTTTTCAATCACTTACCATCAATTATATTAATTTCTTTCTGCTCAAAAATTTATATTAAGTTCTTTAGTTTAATTAGACAAAACAAGACAAAAGTTGTTAGATTCACATGGACTCGTCACTTTTTTTAATCACTTACTATTAATTATATCAATTTCTTTTTGATTCAATCAATTACATTAAAATATTGTAAAAATAAGTGTGAAATTAGTTGTATCACTTACTATTAATTATATCAATTTCTTTTTTTCTTTTTTTTGATCTGATATCAATTTCTTTTTTGATTGGATCAATTATAATACATTATTGTAAAAATGAACGTGAGATTTGGTTGCAATATTAGAATTAGAATTTGCGTAAGATCTTATTTTAAGATCTTTGCGTAACTTGAAGACTTCAAGAGTCGGTTTTGTGACTTTTGTCTCCTTGACTGTGAGTCTGGGCAACTCAAAAGACGCATATTTAAAATGAACAATTTTTTTGGGTAATAATTTTAAATTAGTTTAAATTATCTTTAATTGGACTTGAAGTATTTTTAAATGAGTCTGACGTGGTTTTATGGCCTGTTTGGAAGTTTAAAAAATGAGGGGAGTAGAGTAGAGAGGGGGAGAGTAATTCAATTACCTTGTTTGGAAATTTTTTAAGGAATGAGAGAGAGGGGTTTGGAGAGTTTTGAAGGGGTTTCAACTACCTCTATCCCCTCATTTTTAATTCCCCCAAATTGGAGAGATTTGGAGGGAGAGTAGAGTAGATAAATTATTGAACAAATGAATTCTTCAATTTACCCTTTCTAAATTAACAAAATTACAAACCAAAAAATTAACATAGATCCTTTTTTTTTTTCTTCTTTTTTTTTTATAAAACATAGATCCTACTTTTCTTTTCTTTTCTTTTCCTAATATTTTCCTCAGTAACTAATAATTAAAAAATTATTTTCCTTAGTAACCAAACAGAAGATCAATTATTTGACTTTGAAAACTTTTCAAAACATATTCTCAGGAATCAAACACAGCACCAGGTCGTTGTATATTATTTTTAATTGATCAACATGCTGTTTCATGATTGAAGATACAAACAAAACAAAATTGATCAATTTTCAGAATCCAAGACTAGGAACCAAAACAATCCAATCGAACAAAGTAAAATTCACAAATCTAGCACACCTATCCCTCGTTTGGTTGTTGAGAAAACAGACAAGAAAAAAAAATACTCCTCAGTATTCTCTCAGTCATTTTCCTCTCTCCCCCACCATTGATGGAGGGAAGAACTTTATATAAAATCTCCCACCAAAGTTAAAAAAGCTACAGCCCCTCCTTTGCCTTCCACTTCTGGTGCCACTTCCACAAACATAAACACAACGACAACAGCTACAACAGTAATGATGACAACCCCAGTGAGCAGTGATGATTTGTTAGGGAAAAAGAAGAGAGGGAGACCAAGGAAATACAACGCAGATGGGAACTTGAGGGTGTCGTATACGGCGGCACAACCACTGCCTGGTTTTACTTTGTCTCCTTCTGATTTTTCTTCTTCAAAAAGAGGAAGAGGAAGGCCTCCTGGCTCTGGAAACTGGCAACTTCTTGCTTCTTTAGGTGAGTTTTTTTGTCTATTTGTAGGAAAGTACCACACAGCTGGGTGTACTTACTGTTTGGTTGCAAAGAAAAAAATGTAGGAAAATCTAAAGAGTAGATTTATTAAGGTTTTGTTTGTGGTTGGTGACCTGTAGTTTGCAACTTTCTTTTGTTGTTGGTCAACAAACATCAAGTTTACTTACCCACCCCTTTGTTTTCATGTTTTTTATTTTATTTTTTATTTTACTATTTGGTTGCTGAGAAAAAAAATTATCAAAAAAAATATTGCATGCTATAGTTATAATTATTTAATCTAACAAATTAATTATAGATCAATGTTGCAAGTCCATTTTCAAATAGGGGTAAATTTATCTATTTAAATCATTTCCTCTCCATTCCATCTTAATTTTTAAAACATCCAAACAAGAGGAATGGCTAATTACTCCCTTTCCCCTTACTAATTTTAAAAACATCCAAACAAGGTGAAGGATAACCATTCCCCTCTACTCTCCTCCCCACTACTCTCCTCCCCTATACTCCCCTCTACTCTCCTTCCTTTCTAAACTTCCAAACAGGCCAGTTTTAAAGTTGAGAGACACTGACACAAAACTAAGGGCCTATTTGTTAGTGTTGTTTAAACAATAGTTTTCGTTGTTTAAACAACACAACACGTATTTTCACAATACTTCACCCATACATATTTTCACAACACTTAAACAACGTTACTCGAACAATATTACCAAACGAACCATAAACCATGTAAAAACTATTAAAATGTAAACTAGAATCAAATTTGGGTCTTTTATTGAGCTTTCATTTCAATATATTACTAGTTGATAACACATAATACAGATGCAAGTTATGCAAAAGTAATATCTACTACATATTATATTAAAAATTATTAATAAATAAAAATCATATTAGAGAATTTGCAGAAAATAACATACATAATTTATTTTAATATTAGATTGATTTCTAAAAAGATTTTTTTGAGAAGGATTTCTAAAAAGATGGTGGCTCCTAATTAGTTTAAACTAACATAGTTTGCAAATCAACTTACCAAAAACTATGTTAACAAGACCCTTCTCATATTAAAAATTTAAAATGATGACATACAAATATATAGGTTTTCAAACGTTGTGTGACAAGATTAGAAAAAACCAACAAAAATTAAAAGCATTCATATTCGTTTGGGATCTGCTTATTTTTGCTGAAACTGAAAATCTTTTGCTGAAAATACTGTAGATAAAGGTAAAAGTTAATTGAAATAGTACAGTGAGACTCATGAATAGTATCAAAAAGTGTAGTGGAATTCATGAATAGTAGTAAAAATAAACTGAATATTAAAATAAGTTTTATTTCTTTAATTCCAACATACCACATCATCATATTACATATTAAAAAATAAGCACCGCCACACTCATTTAATTCTAATACCCATTTAAAAATTCACTTTAACTGTGATGTCAAAATATATTTTTACTTCCTTGGCCTTAATAAATTTTTTTAAAAATCAACTAAACTAATTAGACTAGAGTCTTGACTGAGATCAGGAAGAGGGAGACAACGCGTGAGAGGAGATAGGACCAAAGAGCCGACGATTAGTGGTGCTTCTGTTTTTGTGAACTAAAATCAATGCTAACGTGGGACAGTGAACTAGGATTTCATTCTCATTCGAGATTTTAGTGTACAATTTGCACACCCTCTACAAAGTAAAGTAAAAGAATTCCAAATAGGTGGATAGCAGAAAACTTGATTGTAGTGCAGGAAATTGTTCACAACTTTAAGAGGAAAAGGAAAGGGATAGGCCAGGCGGAATAAAGCTATATAGACATGCAAAAGGCCTATGATAAGGTTGAGTGGAATTTCATATTGACAGTTTTGAAGTCCTTCGGGTTTGGGGAGAAATTTATCACCCTAATGAGACAATGTATCACTACTGTGAGTTTCACATTATTATTAAATGGTAGCCCATGTAGTAGAATAGACCCTTCAAAGAGAAGAGCAGTTGGGCTCCTTGAAAGGCGTCAAAGTAACTAGAAGAAATGAGGTGGAGGTTATGGCTGATTGTGTAGAAAAATATTGCAAATGGTCTGGCCAAACAGTGAATCTTGCCAAATCTAGCATATTCACATCAAAGAATGTTTCTAAAGCTTCACTCCAAAGCTTATCAAGAAATTGGGATGCAGGACAATTAATTTGGATTCTAAGGACTCATTTGGTAATGTTGTTCTAGTAATATTGTTTGTATTTTTTGGAAATACGTGGATGAAAAAGTACGTGAAAATACGTGTAATGTTGTTTAAATACTAAAAACTGTTGTTCTAGTTATACTACCAAACAGCCCCTAAATATCTGGGTAATCCTCTTTTCCTTCCAAAAAGAAGATCTGAAGATTTCAATTTCTTGAAACATAAGCTTCAAGCAAAGCTAAATGGGTGCAGTAAAAAGTGTATGCCATGTCTGCTTTTAGAGTCCCTCACAAAATCTGTGAGGAGCTTGATGCTAAAGTAAGAAAATTTTGGTGGAAGCCTCGAGAAAATAAATCAAGATTCCTTGCTTTAAAGGCTTGGGATCAAATTTGCCAACCAAAACAATGTGGTGGTCTCGGTTTTGGGAGGTTCAAGGATTTGAATACAGCCCTTCTTTCAAAAATTGGATGGCAGTTTATGTCTTGCCCAGATAAATTATATGTTAAACTTCTTAGAGCCAAGTATGGAAGAGTGGAGGATTGGCTGAGAGAAATACATGTGAAGAATGCCTCATGGGTTTGGAGAGAGTTGTAGAGATGTTGTGAGCAAAGGATTATAAACATAAACTTCATATTTTTATTCCTCCGACTCCCTGTTTTTCTCTGTCTCTCACTCACTTTCCTCTCTTTCTCCCTCTTCTCTATCATCTCTTTGTTTCTCCCTCATACCACTGCCATAGTTCAGACTCCAAATTCTCTTTACAATCAACGGAGCTCCAACCATGATCATCAACCTAGTTTCAAACCCATATCAAAATTCCAGTCCACAAATCCACCATACCATTGCTAAAATGGTGCTGTTCTCAACAGTTGCTAATACCCACAAGGATTGCAGAGAATAGCCACCATCTTTGCCATATAGAACCCAGATTTGTTGTCCAATTCCATCGGTGGAGATCGGTGTGGTGGCGCGGTTGAGTTGGAGATCGGCGTGGTAGGTTTCTAGATCGGCAAAATCGGCGATGGTGGGTTTTTGGGTTCAGCGTTGTGGTTGTTGTCGACGAGATCAGCGGTGGTGGCTGTTTCTTGTGGTTGTTGGTGGTGGTTTCTTTGTGTGTGTGTGTGTGTGTGTGTGTTTTTTTTTTTTTTTTTTTTTTTTCTCTTGGTGGTTTTTGTGGTGGCTGTCTCTTGTGGTGGCTGTTGTTGGTGGTGGGTTTGGTGGTTTTTTTAATGGGTTTTGGTGGTTGGCATGGTGGTGGCTATTGTGGTTGTAGTGGTGGTTGCTAGCTAGTGGCGTGGTGGGTTTGCTTGGATGTAAGTGACAGTGGTTGTTAGTTTTTTTTTCTTGGTGGTGGCTGGAATTTTAAAATATATTTTACGGTAGTGGTAATCTTTTAGACACAAAAAAAATGAAGAGGAAGAGAGAGAAATAGGTTGTGAAATTAATATTTTAATGAATGGATGATGTAAATAAAAAATGAGATGTTGAGTATATTGTAAAATGATATCTTATAATAGATAAAGTAGTTTTAAGATAGGAAAATAGGATATTTGATAAATACCTGATGCAAATGCTAAGAGGGAGATGGTTTGGCCTTTTGGAAATGCTAGTGTGATGTATTGGAGTGGAAAAGGCTAGAGCTTTATATATAGTGAAATAAAAGGAGGGTTGCGCAGCTTTATTATTTTTATTTTATTTTATTTTTTTGACAAAAGGGCGTTGGCCTTTTAATAAATGATTCTAGAATCTAGAAAAGTCGGTCTTTTTTTTTTTTTTTTTTTTTTTTTGAGAATGAAAACTACTGCTTTTATAAAATCAACCAAGGTCGGCAAAGAGTACATCAACTAGGTGGGGTGGAACATCCTCCACCCACACTGATAAACCTCTGACATTTCTTGCATGTCTAGCTAGGTTGTGGGCTACTTTGTTACCACTTCTACGTACATGGGAAAAATTTAGGCAAATACTAGAAACAAGCATGGATTTTGCTGACTCCAGAAGGTGACCAAACGAAGAGAACGAGGCTTCCTTGCTATGGAGGGTGTTAATCACAACTTCCGAGTCTCCTTCAAGAACAAATGCATCTATACCCAGTTCTTGTGCAAAGACCAACGCCCTTACTGCTGCCATGGCTTCAGCGATATCCGATGAGTATGGCATAGGAGCTTGTTCCGACAATGAAGCGATCACAGTACCTTGACTATCCTGAACGACCACTCCCAGTCCAACCTTGCCCAACTTCGGAAACATGGCGCCGTTGAAATTCAGTTTAAAAAAGTGTGTGCGGGGGGGAGGCCGTGTCGTAGCAGAAGGCTGGCAAATGGATTGTTGGCTTTGTTGGAAGATAGCCAAGGACTGCGTTGCTTGATGGAGGACCTGCGATCTGAGAAACTCATTTGAACTGACTCGGAGCTGGTTGCGTCGGAACCAAATCGTCCACATCACCATGGCCATAATTTCCAGATTTTTCTTCTTCTCCTGTAGCACTCTAATCAGGTCTGTAGTGTTTGAGATAGCATGCTGTCTTCAATCTTCAAATCCTGGAACCGCCTCCCATATTTCATCGAGCGTGGCACATTCCCAGACTGCATGGATTACCGTTTCGGATTGCACACCGCACTGCTCACATTTGTCTTCCATTAAGATTTTCCTCCTCATTAAGTTCTGCTTTGTTGGTACCGCACCCTTGCATACTCTCCATAGGAAATGCCGCACTTTATTAGGGACGTTAAGCCCCCAAATCTGGTTCCAAATGCTA
>JARYZH020001626.1:0-24963 GCA_030021035.2 Notholithocarpus densiflorus | reverse complement strand
TAGCGGCGTTGGTTTGTCCACCTTGTTGTGGTCCTTGTGGACTGTGGAGTCAATATTAAGGGTGTCCCTTTGCCCTTGGGTTAAATGAAAGAGCTGATAAGTCATGCGCTAGACGCATGAGACGTATAAAGCCTACCTGTCAGTGAGAGAATGGTCTCATACGCCTAGAGAATGAGAAATTTTTTCCCAATTCCCTAATCTATAAGCAAATAGAAACGTCAAGTTCAAGTCAAAGTCATTGCGGCCTGTATGTATTGCAACCACATGTATTTATTTTTACAAAAAACATATAACAAATTTCATGATAAAATGTTAAAATTATTATAAGTTTTAAAATTGACGTGGTAATAAATACCATTAGTGGATTCCAACTAATTTATAAATGAATATTTAAAATATATTTTTATGATTGGTGACACATTAATTTGTAAATTCAATATAATAAAACTTATAGTATATATGTAGTGCTTCTCAATTTTCATAACACGTGAAGGTGGTACATTTTGGTTAATGTAATAACATTTTTATTAAAATAACGAATCACATCATAATTGTAATACATAAATTATTATCACCTCAACCATTATAAATTAAAATATAGACTAAATTGAAAGCTTGAGGTAATTTTGATTTTATCCCTTAAAATTTCAAATTTTGAATATGTTCCCCTAACTCTAAGTTTCAAAATTCAAATTCACTGTTCTTCCTCTAGATGACACACAACATTCAACGTTTAGCTTTTCTTCTTTTAGAAACTACCCTTTTAATATAAAAAATTTATGTATATATATACACTATACAATTTCGTCCAATTTAGATTAAAGTGACTTAAAGGTAACAGTGGATTCATGAGCTTAATCTAGGGGAAGGACTAAAAGATAACATTGAAAGAAAGTTTATTAAAAAATATTTGGGAAATTTAATCAACAAAAATGAATATATAGTTAAATAAAAAATTAATGATCATACAATAGATAAATACAAATAAGAAATGTAATTGAGATGGGAATTAAATAAAAAATTCTTAAAGAAAGGATTTGAAAAATTCATTGTGCGTACAAAAGATGGGGATGATGGGCCAATCCCCACTTGGGCTCACAATCTATTTGTATTGTGGGTCACAGATTTCCTACTCTGGATAGTTCCTAATATAAGACTCAATAAGACAACCTCTCCTGAGGATTCCTTTGATCTCTCTCACACTATTTTTCTGTCACTCTTTCTCTCTCCTCTTTTCCACTCCCCCCAAAAAAACCCCATCTTTTCCCTTGGTTTCTCATATTTATAGCCAAAAGTTGGTGGGGAGGTTATGATTACTTTCAAGGTTAGTGCATTAGGAGGTCCAATGTGGTTAACCCAAAGTGGGTGTTTAGTTAGGAGTGGGGTGCGGTAGGAGTGGCATTGGAACTGGTTCCCTGTTAGGAACCCGGTGGTTCCTAATGGAGTTTGATGAGAATTATAGGGAAATGGATGGGGATTATAGGGAAATTGACTTAATTCGAGGTAGTCACCCTCTATAGAGAAAGAGAGAGAGAGATGCACTAATGCACTAAGAAGTTGGTTTATTCTTCAATTGATATCTAATGTTGAATTACAATAATGTATTTATAGGAAACTAGCTCTAATGTCATTGGCTCACATGGCTCAAGATAACTGGCTAATTAATTCAACATGTGCTCTATGATTTAAGCCATGTGTTAAATGAGCTACATGTGCTTAAATCATAACGTACTCATCCTAATCTCAACTAACTAACTAACTAGGGATTACAACAATTATTTCATATTCCTAACATTCCCACTTCAGAGCACCTGCCCAGTAGCGATGCTTCCCGAGGCATTGCCGGCCATCCGAGAGACATTACCCCGAGCAACTGTCCTCTGACCTAGGGGGTGGTTCGCTTAGTAAGGCCCAAATGGTGATGCTAGGTGTGTGTTAGTTAAGGTTGTTTACTGACTGAGTTTGGGGGCAACGTGAGACTTTGGCTTGTAGCCACTTTGGGCCTGGGTTTGGGCCTTAGATAGAAAGGGCTTGGTGTCATAGGCCATATTGTCGAGTCAGAGTTCAAGATCCAAGGGGGTCTGGTCACCATGGTGCCGTACATTAGCCCCCCTTAAATTCGTGCCCGGTGTTCGGGGACGGATCAAGGAGTCCAAACAGTAGCCATCCGGGAAGCTCTATGGGTGGATGTTGGTCGGCTGAAAATCCCATTAATGCGCTCTCAAAAGGCGCGTCGTACCTGGCCGATTGGTTCAACTGTCATCATTTCCTGACGGTTCATGAACCGAGGCAGCACCCATGTTAGTTATCAAAGGGATTCTTAAGGTTTCCTGCCTCCCCATTAATTAAATGCTTTTTATCCCTTCCCAAGCTCCTATAAATATCCTTCTAAGAATCTCTCCTTCACTTTTTGCATTCCTTATCTCTCACATTCCTCCTCTGCCAAGCATACACCCTTCATGCGTTCCTTACTCCAGCCCAGAATACTCCTCTCTAGAGTCCTCAAAGTAAGTCCTCTCTGTGCTTCATTTTACTTCTATTTCTTTCGTTTCTTTCTGTTCCATCGCAATCACAGTGCTTCATTTTACTTTGGCCACTTTTAGGGCTGCCTACAACGTCCCCGAGGACGTTGATATCGCTTACTGCCATGAGGGTGATATCTACATCCAGAGGCGTCATGGGGCAAACACAATATTCTTTCCTTTAATGGCCATTCTTAAGGGTGGGGTTAGGTTCCCAGTTGATCCCCTCATCATTAGTACCCTTAGGTTTTATAGCCTTTATCCCGACCAATTCTCCCATAATTTTTACCGAGTGGTGAGTTACGTTAGTAGGTTGAACCAGTTGTTCGAGTTATAACTGGATCACCATGACATTAATTTCATGTATGGTTTGTGCGGCAAAATTACTTCAGACTATTATTTAAAAGCAAGGGACATGTGGGTACGACTCATATCCTGCCTGCCTGACTCAAATAGAAATTCGGCTGGCGAGTTTGTGCGGGTGAGCGGTAACTAGCTTGCCGATGAGCTCCCCTGTAAGTTCTCGCCTCGCGATGTAGGTCGGTATCGAGTATATTTGTCCATAAATTTGCGTTTCCTCAATTAGACTTGAGTATTTTGATTGATTGGCCGTTAACTAATTTTTGTATTGTTTGTGTGCAAAGAGTAAACGGTTTAAGCCCGACCTTAGAGTGGTGCACGTGAGAGACCTAAATTTTGTGCTTAGGTCGGAAATCTTCGTTCATTGGGACGGATAGCTCCGAGCGTCCCATCTAATTCTCGGCGTTGATCCTGTGTATTCCACTTGGCAAGCCTTCGGCCAAGCTTTGTTAGTTGATAGTCCCCTTCTTTCGCACATCGACGTACGGCACACAACTCTCCTTCCCCAAAAACTCACAATAGGCGAAGCTCATGATCTTGGTCAGCGATACACTTGTACGGATGAGCTTGCACCCATACGGGATGAATCTGTCGAACTCGTGCCGCGGCGCTGTCGAGAACAGGCACACGCTCCGGTTCAACCGGAAGCCCCCGTTCAGCCCGAGGTCTAAGTAGAGCCCGAAGCTCCTTTTGAACCCGAGGCTCCCCCTCAGATAGCCGAGGAAGTAGTCGTTGAATCAGTTAGCTCTTCAAAAACCGAATCTGATCAAGGCCGCGACATGGTGACCAGGAAGACGATGACAATTAGCCATTTTGTGCCCGGTGCCAGGTCAGCCGAGCAACAACAAGAGCCGCAGAGCCGAGATCCACCACCTCCCCCCCTCCCCGACCGTCGACGGGTATCACCATTAGGGAGCCGACGTCCAAGCAGGGATGAATGTTGCATCGACTTCCCGGGCCGCGGAAGGATGTCAGCCATCTTTTCAGCTTGACGGTAAACCTCTTCTCGCGTCCGCGAGCGTGAGAGTATGGGATAAGGGCCGAGGGGGTAATGTTGCCCAGAGTTTGGCGCACGGCCTCCTCTTGCCCGAGGACGTGCAAGCTTTCGAGGATGGGACGAACGAGTCATTGGGCAGGCGGTTGCAATGGCACACTATAGCAGTAATCTCTTGTCCTCTGGTTTTCCCTTTACTTTCACACATTCTTTTCATTTTCATATTCATTATTGATGTGTTAACAGGCCGCGCAACTGCCTCACATCATTGATGGGAGGCTGAAGAAGCTTTCTGAAGACGCTGAGTGGGAGAAAGTTCTCAAGGACATCGCCGAAGCTACAGCGAAAGAAAAAGTGAAAGCTGCCGGGGCTGCGGAGAAGAAGGCTGCTGCGGCCAAGAAGGCTAGGGCTTTGGCCGAGAGCAAGTCTGCAGAATTGGAGGTGCAGCTCGGCGGTACCGAGTTCAAATTGGCGGAGTTGGCTGAACACTGCTTTAGCTGAGGAGTTGGCTGATCTGAAGGCAGCTTTAGAAGCTTGTGAAGACAAGTGGTACAATGAGGGTTTTGCTGACGCCGAGAATTTGGCAGAGCCAGTCGTTCGTCAAGCCCCAAAAAATTGGGTTTGAAGATGGGTGGTTGGTTGCCCTGCAGGCTACGGGGGTACCCGAGGACTCCCCTCTTACCGTGCAGAACCCTCCTAGTGTAATTGATGATGAGGAAACTACTAGCATGAGGGAGTTGGTGGATGCAATTGACTCCCATGTGGAGCCGATCAATCTAGAAGCCACCAGCAACCCCCATGCTGGTGATCAGCCCAGTGAGATTGTTCAGTCGCTTCTCGTAGCCCAGCAGACTCCCGAGGATTTTGCCCAATTCCAGTCCATAAACCCTTCAGCCTAACTTCCGAACTTAGTGCCTTATGTTTAAATGTATCTATATATATAACTTCTTTATTCGGCTTACCTACATCATCGGGTTGTGGTGATGGAACAATTTATTTTTTCGGGTTTGATTTAGGCTTGTTTGCCGAACATTTGTCTCAACCACTTTTGTGAGTGCTTAATCTTACTTTGTTCTCCTTGTTATATTCTTGTATTTTCCCACATGTATGTGTCTTGTCATGATCAGATTTGGAAGATCTCTCCTAGGCATACTTAAAGTCTGGGGTTGATCTGGAGGGTAAAGTAAGTTAGCCTCTTGGTAATCGGAAACCTCTTTCGGCACATATTTGCTCTCTAGGGCTAGACGTATGGTATAGAAAACCGAGACGTAAATTTCCACTTCTAGATAATTTTCAGCGCAAGGTTCCCTTAGGATATGATCCGTCCTTAAGATATTTCTAGGATAAGGTTTCAACCTGCTCGGAGATATTGATCGAACCGAGAGACGGGTTTCTGTCGAGATATTTTTAGAGTAAGGTTTTCACCTGCTCGGTGATATTGATAAAACCGAGAGACAGGTTTCCCTCCTTAGGATGTTTTTAGCGTAAGGTTTTCACCTGCTTGGTGACATTGATCGAACCGTGAGATAGGTTTCTGTCCTTGAGATACTTTTAGAGTAAGGTTTCCATCTGCTCAGTGATATTGATCGAACCGAGAGACAGGTTTCCGTCCTTAGGATGTTTTTAGCATAAGGTTTCCACCTGCTCGGTGACATTGACCGAATCGTGAGACAGGTTTCTGTCCTTGAGATACTTTTAGAGTAAGGTTTCCACCTGTTCGATGATATTGATCGAACCGAGAGATAGGTTTCCGTCCTTAGGATGTTTTTAGCGTAAGGTTTCCACCTGCTTGGTGACATTGATTGAACCGTGAGACAGGTTTCTGTCCTTGAGATACTTTTAGAGTAAGGTTTCCACCTGCTCAGTGATATTAATCGAACCGAGAGACAGGTTTCCATCCTTAGGATGTTTTTAGCGTGAGGTTTCCACCTGCTCGGTGATATTGATCGAACTGAGAGTTAGGTTTCTGTCCTTGAGATAATTTAGCGTAAGGTTTCCACCGGCTCGGTGATATTGATTAAACCGAGAGACAGGTTTCCGTCCTTAGGATGTTTCTATACAAGATTTTCTGTGCGCGACCACTGGAAGTTAATTAATAACGATAAAATCACGAGTAGTGATGCACCAGCTTGAATAAATATCATCATCATATTAGTTAACAAAATGTACATCTAAGATCTCATCGAATCTGCGCACCCATGTACTAATGATTAGTGATATAATTTTTTCAAATTATGAACATTCCATGGTCGGGGAAGCGATCTCTCGTTTAAGTCCTCCAAATAATATGCTCCGGCACCTGCGATGGCTGTGACCCAGTAAGGCCCCTCTCAAGTTGGAGCCAGCTTCCCGGCGTTCGTGTCCCACATATTCCCTACCGCTTTCTGCAACACCAGATCCCCAACACTAAACCCCCTTGTTCTCACGTCTTGGTTATATCGCCGGGCAAGTTTTTGCTGATACTCGGCTAGCCTTATAGTTGCCAACTCTTGGTACTCTTCCAGTAAATCCAAATGTTCTATCAACAGTTTTTCATTCTTAGTGGGGGCAAAATCTTCAATCTGGGCACTACACAAATTTATCTCGGCCGGTACAACTGCCTCCGCTCCATACGTGAGAGAGAACGGAGTCTCTCCTGTAGATCTCCTTGGAGTTGTCCGATATGCCCAGAGAACACTAGGTAGCTCCTCGGCCCATCTACCTTTTGGGCCATCTATCCTTTTCTTCAATCCATTCACAATTGCCTTGTTAGTAGCTTCTGCTTGGCCGTTACTCTGGGGGTACGCGGGGGTGGAATACCTGTTCTTAATCCCAAGATCATTGCAGAACTAACGAAAGGCCTTACTGTCAAATTGTAATCCATTATCGGATATGAGAGAGTTCGGCACCCCAAACCTCGAGACTATATTCTTCCACACAAATTTTCTAACGTCCATATCGCGAATGTTAGCCAAAGCTTCCGCCTCTGCCCATTTGGTGAAATAGTCTTCCGCTACTAATACAAACCTTCGATTGCCTGTTGCCCGGGAAAATGGGCCAATAATGTCCAGCCCCCATTGTGCAAAAGGCCAAGGTCTGCTGACCAGATTCAGATGGCCTGCCGGCTGATGAATCAAGGGGGCATGCCTTTGGCACTGTTCGCATTTACGCACGTACTCGGCGGCGTCTCTTTGCATCTGTGGCCACCAAAATCCCTGAGTCATCGCTCGGTGTGCCAATGAGCGTCCTCCCATATGACTACCGCACACTCCATCATGCAACTAGGCCAAAAGCTTGTTTACTTTCTCGGGGTGTAGGCACAAAAGTATGGCCCTTCAAAAGACCTTCGGTATAACTTGTGATCCGCTGATAACCAATACCGAGGAGCTACTCGGCGAATCCTATTGGCCTCCTTTTCATCTACTAGGACTTGATCCTCAGCTAGGAAGTCAACAATCAGGTCCATCCAACACGGCCCGGTTGTCGAAATCATGGCAATGTCAACTCCGGCAGTACTAACACCAACTTCTGCATTAATGCTCGGTTCCCCTATGAGTTCCACCTTGATTAACCGAGGCACTTCTTCCGTCATTGATGATGCTAATGTGGCTAGGGAGTCGGCATGTCTATTTTGAGCTCGGGATATATTGGGCCACCTTTGATATGCTAAACTTACTCATGATTTGCTTTACCACCTGTAAGTAAGCTCTCATTCGGGAATCTCGGGCTTCAAAACCGCCCTGCACTTGGTTGACAACCAACCGTGAATCTGAATAAAACTCTGCGTCCCGGGCACCCATGCTTAAAACGGTCTTCAATCCGGCAAGCAAGGCTTTGTACTCTACCTCGTTATTGGAGGCCTTGAACCCCAACTTGAAGGAGTGTTCCAACCATATCCCCTCAGGAGTTATGATGACGATCCCGGCACCAGCCCCCATAGCACTTGACGCGCCATCTACAAATACCTTCCACGGGCGACTTTCTACATGAAAGACCATTTCCCCTTCGCTTCTAGGGGAGAACTCCGCAACAAAATCAGCAAGGACCTAACCTTTCACTGAACTTCGTGGCCTGTACCGAATGTCAAAGAAGCCTAACCGGGTCCCCCATTTGGCTATTTGGCCCGTAAAGTTGGATCTTTTCAACAGCGACTGTAGAGGATACTCGGTCAGGACATATACGGTGTGGGCTTGGAAGTAATGCAGCAGCTTTCTTGTAGCATGCACAAGTGCTAACACCAATTTCTCCAGGGGCAAATATCTCGTCTCGGCATCAACCAGGGTCTTACTGATGTAATACATAGGTTGTTGCGCTCCTCGATCCCTTAGCAGCATGGCACTTACAGCATGATTGGACACGGAGAGGTACATGAAGAAATCTTCCCTGGACTCTAGGGTTGCTAACATAGGTGCCCGCATCAAATATTCCTTCAAGTCTCGGAAAGCCCTTTCACACTCTTCATTCCATTGAAACCCCCTTCATTTCTTCAAGAGTTGGTAGAATGGACAACAGCGATCTGCGAATTTAGAAATGAACCGATTAAGGGCAGCTAACATTCCGGTCAAGATCTGCACCTCCTTCAAATTGCTCAGCGGCTTAAGGCGTTGCACGATAACAATCTGGTCAGGGTTGACCTCTATGCCACGGCTAGAGATCAAATAACCTAGGAACTTGCCAGCCCCCACTCCGAAGACGCACTTATCCTCATTTAAGCATAGCTTATGCTGCCAAAGTATTTCAAACACTTCTCGAAGGTCCTCTATATGCCGCGCTTTCAGTCTACTTTTCACCACCATGTCGTCGATGTACACTTCGATTGTATGCCCGATCTTGTCCCGGAATATCTTGGTCATCATTCGTTGATATGTTGTCCTGGCATTCTTCAACCCGAAGGGCATTACAACGTAATAGTAGTTCGCATCCGGGGAGATGAACGCTGTCTTCTCCTGATCTTCGGCAGCTAAGGCTATCTGATGATAACCCTGAAAGGCGTCTAAAAAGCTCATCCTCAGGTGCCCATAGGTAGCATCTACCAATTGATCTATCTTAGGCATAGGGAATGGGTCCTTTGGGCATGCTCGGTTCAAGTTCGTGAAGTCCACACAAACTCTCCATTTCCCATTCTTCTTTCTAACCACCACGGTATTCGCCAACCACTCTGGGAAGAAGATTTCTCTTATCGCCCCGGCCTCCTTTAACTTCGAGACCTCCTGCCTTATTGCCTCCACGTGTTCCTTGGCCGACCTTCTCGCTCCTATCTGAAAATACCAGTCATCATCCGGTAGTATCTTCACTTTAGTTAATTCCTCGGCACAACTGGCCTCTATTCCCCCTTGGGGATCCTATAATTGCTATAAAAGGGCCTCCTTGGCAGTTTTCTTCCAGTTAATTGCGGCCACTAGGCACTGCTTAGCCACTTGCTGGCTTCCCCTCACCACGGTAAGACCCTGTTCGGTGAGAAATTTCACCTTCACATGTAAGGTGGACGGTACAGCCCCCATCGTGTGAATCCATGGCCTTCCCAGAATCGCCGTGTACAGGGAAAACGAGCTAACCACTATGAATGTCACAATTACCTCCTTACCTTCCATAGTCACGAGAAGACGAATTTGACCCTCAGGGATCACCACTCTGCCATTAAACGAAACCAACGGGGTATCGTACTTCGTTAAGTCCTGATTCTTCAAACCGAGCCCTTTGAATAGATCCGGATACATGACGTCGGCCCTGCTTTCCTGGTCAATCATCACTCTCTTCACTAGAAAGCTGCTTATCCAGGCCATCACAACCAACGCGTCATCGTGTAGCTGAATCGTTCCTACCAAATCATTGTCGTCGAAAGCGATGGGCTTCCGATTAGTTTTTACTCTCTTCTCGGGCGGCTGGTCATCCGAGTGGTTTCCAACGGGAGCCACTGTTAATACTCCTTTTCCGGTCACGGCCGTACTCTTTGGGGCAGTAAGAATGACTTCAATCACCCCCAATGGCGGTGGGAGAGGATTTCCCCCTTCCTGAGCACCTTGTCCAGCTCCTCGGTTTTCGGGATCCACTACAAACTCCTTCAAATGTCCTGCCCTCACTAGCTACCCTAAATGATCTTTTAACACTCAGCATTGCTCGGTGGTATGCCTCTTATCTCTGTGATACGTGCAATACAAACTCTGGTTTCTTCGTGTTGGGTCACCTCCCATCTTGTTCGGGCATCTGAAATATGGCTCGTTCTTAACTCAATCCAGAATCCTGTGCATTGGTTCCCTAAACGTCATGTTCACCTCCCCCAACTGCAACTCAGGCTCCTGTATCCTTAAATCTTTTCGAGGTCTCGGCTGAAAACCGCTTTGCCGTGGATGAGCCACCAACGGTGCCTTACCCTTACTCTGTAGCCTATCATCCTCTAGGCGCTTGTACTCCTCAATGCGCCTCATGAGTTGCCTCATATCCTCGGGAGGCTTTTTTGTTAACGACTCCCGTAGTTCGGAGTCCTCGGGCAACCCCATCCTAAAGGTACTCGCAGCGATCTTCTTATTGCCCCCACCGATCTCATTATAGAGCTCCTAATATCGACTGGCATAACTGCGAATGGTTTCCCCGACTTTTAACTTCATGGACAGTAGTGCATCCACCGGTTACGGTACCCGGCTACATGTCACGAACCGAACACCGAATTCTTGGATCAACTTGGTGAAGCTGTGAATTGAGCCTTTCCATAACCCGTTAAACCATCTTAAAGTAGTGGGTCCAAGGCTTGAAGGGAATACCTTGCACATCAGCGCATCGTTATGAGCGTGCAAGGACATCATCTGGATGTAATGGCTGACGTGCTCTACTAGGTCCGTTTTCCCATCGTATGAGTTGAATGGAGGTAGGGTAAACCTGCTCAACATTGGGGCCCGTTCAATGTTGTCCGAGAATGGAGACCGAGCAACTCTGCGTAAGGCGCGGCTCATAGCATCCATAGTGGCATTGTGGGGTCGTCTCTCCTCTAGTGAATCTGAGCCACGGTTGGCATACTCGCGTGATCGTGAACGGTTTCGATGTCGATGTGATTCTCAGGAATGGGAACGGTCCCTGCGTTGACGTGATTCTCAAGAATGGGAGCGATCTCAGTGTCATCAAGAATCGGTTTGATTCGACCCTGCCCCATATCTATCTCCCGGACTATTATCTCTACTTTCTCGACCATCTCGGTCCCTTCTCTGGCGCCTACCTCTCACCTCCAACTCCAAGTCTCTAACTAGTCTACACAGCCGCTCTAGCTCCTCATCTCTATCATCCAATTGTCCTTGCCCCGAAGCACCCGATATCATTCGGTGAGTTTGGTACGACCCTTCTCCAAGGCCGAACTGCTTTTCCTCTTGTTCGTGATCCCTGTCTTCGCGCCTCTTTTGCCTTTGTTCCCGCCAGGTGAATCCCCGAGAAGACCCCACAGAACCACTTTCAGCGCGGCTTCCCGACCGTCTTTCAGACATTTTCCCGAGCGTGAATCTCAACTAAACTACAGCACTGTAGGAGCTTCTCACAGACAGCGCCAATTGTGCGTACCAAAGATAGGGATGATGGGCCAGTCCCCACTTGGGCTCACAATATATTTGTATTGTGGGTCACAGATTTCCTACTCTAGGTAGTTCCTAATATAAAGACTCAATAAGACAACCTCTCCCGATGATTCCTTTGATCTCTCTCACACTATTTTTCTGTCACTCTTTCTCTCCCCTCTTTTCCACTCCCCCCAAAAAAACCTCATCTTTTCCCTTGGTTTCTCATATTTATAGCCAAAAGTTGGTGGGGAGGTTATGATTACTTCCTAGGTTAGTGCATTAGGAGGTCCAATGTGGTTAACCCAAAGTGGGTGTTTAGTTGGGAGTGAGGTGCGGTAGGAGTGGCATTGGAACTGGTTCCCACTTCAGCGCACCTGCCTGGTAGCGATGCTTCCCGAGGTATTGCCGGCCATCTGAGAGACATTACCCCGAGCAACTGTCCTCTTACCCAGGGGGTGGTTCGCCAAGTAAGGCCCAAATGGTGATGTCAGGTGTGTGTTAGTTAAGGTTGTTTACTGACTGAGTTTGGGGGCAACGTGAGACTTGGGCTTGTAGCCACTTTGGGCCTGGGTTTGGGCCTTAGATAGAAAGGGCTTGGTGTCATGGGCCATATTGTCGAGTTGGAGTTCAAGACCCAAGGGTGTCTGGTCACCACGGTGCCGTACATTCATAATATAATCTACATACGCATATAAGTTATAACTCAAACAACTACATACGCATACAATTAAAAGATATAAACAAAAATAATTAATATGTAATCATTATTCATATTTCCACGCTCTCAAAAGGCGCGTCGTACCTGGCCGATTGGTTCAACTGTCATCATTTCCTGACGGTTCATGAACCGAGGCAGCACCCATGTTAGTTATCAAAGGGATTCTTAAGGTTTCCTGCCTCCCCATTAATTAAATGCTTTTTATCCCTTCCCAAGCTCCTATAAATATCCTTCTAAGAATCTCTCCTTCACTTTTTGCATTCCTTATCTCTCACATTCCTCCTCTGCCAAGCATACACCCTTCATGCGTTCCTTACTCCAGCCCAGAATACTCCTCTCTAGAGTCCTCAAAGTAAGTCCTCTCTGTGCTTCATTTTACTTCTATTTCTTTCGTTTCTTTCTGTTCCATCGCAATCACAGTGCTTCATTTTACTTTGGCCACTTTTAGGGCTGCCTACAACGTCCCCGAGGACGTTGATATCGCTTACTGCCATGAGGGTGATATCTACATCCAGAGGCGTCATGGGGCAAACACAATATTCTTTCCTTTAATGGCCATTCTTAAGGGTGGGGTTAGGTTCCCAGTTGATCCCCTCATCATTAGTACCCTTAGGTTTTATAGCCTTTATCCCGACCAATTCTCCCATAATTTTTACCGAGTGGTGAGTTACGTTAGTAGGTTGAACCAGTTGTTCGAGTTATAACTGGATCACCATGACATTAATTTCATGTATGGTTTGTGCGGCAAAATTACTTCAGACTATTATTTAAAAGCAAGGGACATGTGGGTACGACTCATATCCTGCCTGCCTGACTCAAATAGAAATTCGGCTGGCGAGTTTGTGCGGGTGAGCGGTAACTAGCTTGCCGATGAGCTCCCCTGTAAGTTCTCGCCTCGCGATGTAGGTCGGTATCGAGTATATTTGTCCATAAATTTGCGTTTCCTCAATTAGACTTGAGTATTTTGATTGATTGGCCGTTAACTAATTTTTGTATTGTTTGTGTGCAAAGAGTAAACGGTTTAAGCCCGACCTTAGAGTGGTGCACGTGAGAGACCTAAATTTTGTGCTTAGGTCGGAAATCTTCGTTCATTGGGACGGATAGCTCCGAGCGTCCCATCTAATTCTCGGCGTTGATCCTGTGTATTCCACTTGGCAAGCCTTCGGCCAAGCTTTGTTAGTTGATAGTCCCCTTCTTTCGCACATCGACGTACGGCACACAACTCTCCTTCCCCAAAAACTCACAATAGGCGAAGCTCATGATCTTGGTCAGCGATACACTTGTACGGATGAGCTTGCACCCATACGGGATGAATCTGTCGAACTCGTGCCGCGGCGCTGTCGAGAACAGGCACACGCTCCGGTTCAACCGGAAGCCCCCGTTCAGCCCGAGGTCTAAGTAGAGCCCGAAGCTCCTTTTGAACCCGAGGCTCCCCCTCAGATAGCCGAGGAAGTAGTCGTTGAATCAGTTAGCTCTTCAAAAACCGAATCTGATCAAGGCCGCGACATGGTGACCAGGAAGACGATGACAATTAGCCATTTTGTGCCCGGTGCCAGGTCAGCCGAGCAACAACAAGAGCCGCAGAGCCGAGATCCACCACCTCCCCCCCTCCCCGACCGTCGACGGGTATCACCATTAGGGAGCCGACGTCCAAGCAGGGATGAATGTTGCATCGACTTCCCGGGCCGCGGAAGGATGTCAGCCATCTTTTCAGCTTGACGGTAAACCTCTTCTCGCGTCCGCGAGCGTGAGAGTATGGGATAAGGGCCGAGGGGGTAATGTTGCCCAGAGTTTGGCGCACGGCCTCCTCTTGCCCGAGGACGTGCAAGCTTTCGAGGATGGGACGAACGAGTCATTGGGCAGGCGGTTGCAATGGCACACTATAGCAGTAATCTCTTGTCCTCTGGTTTTCCCTTTACTTTCACACATTCTTTTCATTTTCATATTCATTATTGATGTGTTAACAGGCCGCGCAACTGCCTCACATCATTGATGGGAGGCTGAAGAAGCTTTCTGAAGACGCTGAGTGGGAGAAAGTTCTCAAGGACATCGCCGAAGCTACAGCGAAAGAAAAAGTGAAAGCTGCCGGGGCTGCGGAGAAGAAGGCTGCTGCGGCCAAGAAGGCTAGGGCTTTGGCCGAGAGCAAGTCTGCAGAATTGGAGGTGCAGCTCGGCGGTACCGAGTTCAAATTGGCGGAGTTGGCTGAACACTGCTTTAGCTGAGGAGTTGGCTGATCTGAAGGCAGCTTTAGAAGCTTGTGAAGACAAGTGGTACAATGAGGGTTTTGCTGACGCCGAGAATTTGGCAGAGCCAGTCGTTCGTCAAGCCCCAAAAAATTGGGTTTGAAGATGGGTGGTTGGTTGCCCTGCAGGCTACGGGGGTACCCGAGGACTCCCCTCTTACCGTGCAGAACCCTCCTAGTGTAATTGATGATGAGGAAACTACTAGCATGAGGGAGTTGGTGGATGCAATTGACTCCCATGTGGAGCCGATCAATCTAGAAGCCACCAGCAACCCCCATGCTGGTGATCAGCCCAGTGAGATTGTTCAGTCGCTTCTCGTAGCCCAGCAGACTCCCGAGGATTTTGCCCAATTCCAGTCCATAAACCCTTCAGCCTAACTTCCGAACTTAGTGCCTTATGTTTAAATGTATCTATATATATAACTTCTTTATTCGGCTTACCTACATCATCGGGTTGTGGTGATGGAACAATTTATTTTTTCGGGTTTGATTTAGGCTTGTTTGCCGAACATTTGTCTCAACCACTTTTGTGAGTGCTTAATCTTACTTTGTTCTCCTTGTTATATTCTTGTATTTTCCCACATGTATGTGTCTTGTCATGATCAGATTTGGAAGATCTCTCCTAGGCATACTTAAAGTCTGGGGTTGATCTGGAGGGTAAAGTAAGTTAGCCTCTTGGTAATCGGAAACCTCTTTCGGCACATATTTGCTCTCTAGGGCTAGACGTATGGTATAGAAAACCGAGACGTAAATTTCCACTTCTAGATAATTTTCAGCGCAAGGTTCCCTTAGGATATGATCCGTCCTTAAGATATTTCTAGGATAAGGTTTCAACCTGCTCGGAGATATTGATCGAACCGAGAGACGGGTTTCTGTCGAGATATTTTTAGAGTAAGGTTTTCACCTGCTCGGTGATATTGATAAAACCGAGAGACAGGTTTCCCTCCTTAGGATGTTTTTAGCGTAAGGTTTTCACCTGCTTGGTGACATTGATCGAACCGTGAGATAGGTTTCTGTCCTTGAGATACTTTTAGAGTAAGGTTTCCATCTGCTCAGTGATATTGATCGAACCGAGAGACAGGTTTCCGTCCTTAGGATGTTTTTAGCATAAGGTTTCCACCTGCTCGGTGACATTGACCGAATCGTGAGACAGGTTTCTGTCCTTGAGATACTTTTAGAGTAAGGTTTCCACCTGTTCGATGATATTGATCGAACCGAGAGATAGGTTTCCGTCCTTAGGATGTTTTTAGCGTAAGGTTTCCACCTGCTTGGTGACATTGATTGAACCGTGAGACAGGTTTCTGTCCTTGAGATACTTTTAGAGTAAGGTTTCCACCTGCTCAGTGATATTAATCGAACCGAGAGACAGGTTTCCATCCTTAGGATGTTTTTAGCGTGAGGTTTCCACCTGCTCGGTGATATTGATCGAACTGAGAGTTAGGTTTCTGTCCTTGAGATAATTTAGCGTAAGGTTTCCACCGGCTCGGTGATATTGATTAAACCGAGAGACAGGTTTCCGTCCTTAGGATGTTTCTATACAAGATTTTCTGTGCGCGACCACTGGAAGTTAATTAATAACGATAAAATCACGAGTAGTGATGCACCAGCTTGAATAAATATCATCATCATATTAGTTAACAAAATGTACATCTAAGATCTCATCGAATCTGCGCACCCATGTACTAATGATTAGTGATATAATTTTTTCAAATTATGAACATTCCATGGTCGGGGAAGCGATCTCTCGTTTAAGTCCTCCAAATAATATGCTCCGGCACCTGCGATGGCTGTGACCCAGTAAGGCCCCTCTCAAGTTGGAGCCAGCTTCCCGGCGTTCGTGTCCCACATATTCCCTACCGCTTTCTGCAACACCAGATCCCCAACACTAAACCCCCTTGTTCTCACGTCTTGGTTATATCGCCGGGCAAGTTTTTGCTGATACTCGGCTAGCCTTATAGTTGCCAACTCTTGGTACTCTTCCAGTAAATCCAAATGTTCTATCAACAGTTTTTCATTCTTAGTGGGGGCAAAATCTTCAATCTGGGCACTACACAAATTTATCTCGGCCGGTACAACTGCCTCCGCTCCATACGTGAGAGAGAACGGAGTCTCTCCTGTAGATCTCCTTGGAGTTGTCCGATATGCCCAGAGAACACTAGGTAGCTCCTCGGCCCATCTACCTTTTGGGCCATCTATCCTTTTCTTCAATCCATTCACAATTGCCTTGTTAGTAGCTTCTGCTTGGCCGTTACTCTGGGGGTACGCGGGGGTGGAATACCTGTTCTTAATCCCAAGATCATTGCAGAACTAACGAAAGGCCTTACTGTCAAATTGTAATCCATTATCGGATATGAGAGAGTTCGGCACCCCAAACCTCGAGACTATATTCTTCCACACAAATTTTCTAACGTCCATATCGCGAATGTTAGCCAAAGCTTCCGCCTCTGCCCATTTGGTGAAATAGTCTTCCGCTACTAATACAAACCTTCGATTGCCTGTTGCCCGGGAAAATGGGCCAATAATGTCCAGCCCCCATTGTGCAAAAGGCCAAGGTCTGCTGACCAGATTCAGATGGCCTGCCGGCTGATGAATCAAGGGGGCATGCCTTTGGCACTGTTCGCATTTACGCACGTACTCGGCGGCGTCTCTTTGCATCTGTGGCCACCAAAATCCCTGAGTCATCGCTCGGTGTGCCAATGAGCGTCCTCCCATATGACTACCGCACACTCCATCATGCAACTAGGCCAAAAGCTTGTTTACTTTCTCGGGGTGTAGGCACAAAAGTATGGCCCTTCAAAAGACCTTCGGTATAACTTGTGATCCGCTGATAACCAATACCGAGGAGCTACTCGGCGAATCCTATTGGCCTCCTTTTCATCTACTAGGACTTGATCCTCAGCTAGGAAGTCAACAATCAGGTCCATCCAACACGGCCCGGTTGTCGAAATCATGGCAATGTCAACTCCGGCAGTACTAACACCAACTTCTGCATTAATGCTCGGTTCCCCTATGAGTTCCACCTTGATTAACCGAGGCACTTCTTCCGTCATTGATGATGCTAATGTGGCTAGGGAGTCGGCATGTCTATTTTGAGCTCGGGATATATTGGGCCACCTTTGATATGCTAAACTTACTCATGATTTGCTTTACCACCTGTAAGTAAGCTCTCATTCGGGAATCTCGGGCTTCAAAACCGCCCTGCACTTGGTTGACAACCAACCGTGAATCTGAATAAAACTCTGCGTCCCGGGCACCCATGCTTAAAACGGTCTTCAATCCGGCAAGCAAGGCTTTGTACTCTACCTCGTTATTGGAGGCCTTGAACCCCAACTTGAAGGAGTGTTCCAACCATATCCCCTCAGGAGTTATGATGACGATCCCGGCACCAGCCCCCATAGCACTTGACGCGCCATCTACAAATACCTTCCACGGGCGACTTTCTACATGAAAGACCATTTCCCCTTCGCTTCTAGGGGAGAACTCCGCAACAAAATCAGCAAGGACCTAACCTTTCACTGAACTTCGTGGCCTGTACCGAATGTCAAAGAAGCCTAACCGGGTCCCCCATTTGGCTATTTGGCCCGTAAAGTTGGATCTTTTCAACAGCGACTGTAGAGGATACTCGGTCAGGACATATACGGTGTGGGCTTGGAAGTAATGCAGCAGCTTTCTTGTAGCATGCACAAGTGCTAACACCAATTTCTCCAGGGGCAAATATCTCGTCTCGGCATCAACCAGGGTCTTACTGATGTAATACATAGGTTGTTGCGCTCCTCGATCCCTTAGCAGCATGGCACTTACAGCATGATTGGACACGGAGAGGTACATGAAGAAATCTTCCCTGGACTCTAGGGTTGCTAACATAGGTGCCCGCATCAAATATTCCTTCAAGTCTCGGAAAGCCCTTTCACACTCTTCATTCCATTGAAACCCCCTTCATTTCTTCAAGAGTTGGTAGAATGGACAACAGCGATCTGCGAATTTAGAAATGAACCGATTAAGGGCAGCTAACATTCCGGTCAAGATCTGCACCTCCTTCAAATTGCTCAGCGGCTTAAGGCGTTGCACGATAACAATCTGGTCAGGGTTGACCTCTATGCCACGGCTAGAGATCAAATAACCTAGGAACTTGCCAGCCCCCACTCCGAAGACGCACTTATCCTCATTTAAGCATAGCTTATGCTGCCAAAGTATTTCAAACACTTCTCGAAGGTCCTCTATATGCCGCGCTTTCAGTCTACTTTTCACCACCATGTCGTCGATGTACACTTCGATTGTATGCCCGATCTTGTCCCGGAATATCTTGGTCATCATTCGTTGATATGTTGTCCTGGCATTCTTCAACCCGAAGGGCATTACAACGTAATAGTAGTTCGCATCCGGGGAGATGAACGCTGTCTTCTCCTGATCTTCGGCAGCTAAGGCTATCTGATGATAACCCTGAAAGGCGTCTAAAAAGCTCATCCTCAGGTGCCCATAGGTAGCATCTACCAATTGATCTATCTTAGGCATAGGGAATGGGTCCTTTGGGCATGCTCGGTTCAAGTTCGTGAAGTCCACACAAACTCTCCATTTCCCATTCTTCTTTCTAACCACCACGGTATTCGCCAACCACTCTGGGAAGAAGATTTCTCTTATCGCCCCGGCCTCCTTTAACTTCGAGACCTCCTGCCTTATTGCCTCCACGTGTTCCTTGGCCGACCTTCTCGCTCCTATCTGAAAATACCAGTCATCATCCGGTAGTATCTTCACTTTAGTTAATTCCTCGGCACAACTGGCCTCTATTCCCCCTTGGGGATCCTATAATTGCTATAAAAGGGCCTCCTTGGCAGTTTTCTTCCAGTTAATTGCGGCCACTAGGCACTGCTTAGCCACTTGCTGGCTTCCCCTCACCACGGTAAGACCCTGTTCGGTGAGAAATTTCACCTTCACATGTAAGGTGGACGGTACAGCCCCCATCGTGTGAATCCATGGCCTTCCCAGAATCGCCGTGTACAGGGAAAACGAGCTAACCACTATGAATGTCACAATTACCTCCTTACCTTCCATAGTCACGAGAAGACGAATTTGACCCTCAGGGATCACCACTCTGCCATTAAACGAAACCAACGGGGTATCGTACTTCGTTAAGTCCTGATTCTTCAAACCGAGCCCTTTGAATAGATCCGGATACATGACGTCGGCCCTGCTTTCCTGGTCAATCATCACTCTCTTCACTAGAAAGCTGCTTATCCAGGCCATCACAACCAACGCGTCATCGTGTAGCTGAATCGTTCCTACCAAATCATTGTCGTCGAAAGCGATGGGCTTCCGATTAGTTTTTACTCTCTTCTCGGGCGGCTGGTCATCCGAGTGGTTTCCAACGGGAGCCACTGTTAATACTCCTTTTCCGGTCACGGCCGTACTCTTTGGGGCAGTAAGAATGACTTCAATCACCCCCAATGGCGGTGGGAGAGGATTTCCCCCTTCCTGAGCACCTTGTCCAGCTCCTCGGTTTTCGGGATCCACTACAAACTCCTTCAAATGTCCTGCCCTCACTAGCTACCCTAAATGATCTTTTAACACTCAGCATTGCTCGGTGGTATGCCTCTTATCTCTGTGATACGTGCAATACAAACTCTGGTTTCTTCGTGTTGGGTCACCTCCCATCTTGTTCGGGCATCTGAAATATGGCTCGTTCTTAACTCAATCCAGAATCCTGTGCATTGGTTCCCTAAACGTCATGTTCACCTCCCCCAACTGCAACTCAGGCTCCTGTATCCTTAAATCTTTTCGAGGTCTCGGCTGAAAACCGCTTTGCCGTGGATGAGCCACCAACGGTGCCTTACCCTTACTCTGTAGCCTATCATCCTCTAGGCGCTTGTACTCCTCAATGCGCCTCATGAGTTGCCTCATATCCTCGGGAGGCTTTTTTGTTAACGACTCCCGTAGTTCGGAGTCCTCGGGCAACCCCATCCTAAAGGTACTCGCAGCGATCTTCTTATTGCCCCCACCGATCTCATTATAGAGCTCCTAATATCGACTGGCATAACTGCGAATGGTTTCCCCGACTTTTAACTTCATGGACAGTAGTGCATCCACCGGTTACGGTACCCGGCTACATGTCACGAACCGAACACCGAATTCTTGGATCAACTTGGTGAAGCTGTGAATTGAGCCTTTCCATAAAGGCATCCATGCTTGCCGAACCTTTTACCATTCACAAAAATGAAGAACTAAAAAGTACTTTAAAAAAAAAAAAACATAAAAAAGATTAAAGTTAAGCTCTATATTAATTTGAAATTATATCCTCCAACCTACTGTACGACGGTTTATAAAACTTTTCAAGTGTATTATTCAAAAAACTTACAAAATTTATTTAAAAATTCATATGACTTATATTATGTGTCCGTTGGGAATTCGCTTATTTTACTGAAATTTAAAACTTTTTGTAAAAAGTACTGTAAATAAAGGTAAAGTTAGCTAAAATAGTATAGTGGAACTCATAAATTGTACCAAATAGTACTGTAGGATCCATGAATAATAGCAAAAATAAACTAAATAGTAAAATAAGTTAGCAAAAATAATATTTACCAAACAGACACTATATTTAAATAAAATTTTTAATTGTCACATAATGAGTTGGTGGAAGATAGCTCCACACCGGTTTGGAGGTAATGATAATATGATATATTTAAGAAAAAAAATTTTGCTTACTGCAGTTACCAATATAAATATATAGTTGACGCTTAGAATTATGAGAACCTAAAAAACCCAAAACTCTGCATTGCATGTTTTTCTACTGCAGCTTGTAAGCTTGGTTGCATCTTGATCTTGATTTCAATTGTTATTTTCAGTGGCATGTCAATGATTATGGACGGAAGATCCCTTAGACTTCTCCATGCATTTTTAATGCTTTTACTGCACTTGAATCCAGCCCTTGGATTTATTTCAGGGGTTGGAGATGCTAATGTCAGGTGCATAGAGAGGGAGAGACAAGTCCTCCTTGAGTTCAGAAAAGGCCTTGTTGATGACTATGATATGCTCTCTTCATGGGGGAGCCAAGATCAAAAGAAGAATTGTTGCAAGTGGAAAGGAGTTCATTGCAGCAAGCACACAGGTCACGTACTGGAGCTTGATCTTCGGGGTGATTCAGAAAAAACACAACCTTTGAGAGGTAAGCTTAGTTCTTCACTGCTTGAATTGCATCATTTGAGCTCTTTGGACCTCAGTTACAATGATTTCAATATGAGCCAAATCCCAGAGTTTCTTGGTTCTTTCAATAACTTAAAGCACCTCTATCTATTAGAGGCTGAGTTTGGTGGGACTATTCCGTATGAACTTGGAAACCTTTCGCACTTGGAATCTATTGATCTCAGTGCAAATAAGTTCAATAATGTTGCAAACCTTCAATGGCTCTCTCATTTGTCTTCTTTGAAAGAGCTTGTACTAAATTCAATAAATCTCAGTGAAGCCTATGATTGGGCAGACGTTGTTAATCGTCTTCCTTATTTAACATCTTTGAGCTTGAGTTCATGTGATCTTCCTCCAATCGCTCCCTCAACTCATACCCATTTCAACTATTCGAAATCTCTTACTACTGTTGCTCTCTCTGATAATCATCAAAACTCCTCAATATTCGGATGGTTGCTCGACTTTAATACCAGCCTTGTTGAAATTGACCTCTCCTCCAATCAGTTAAAAGGTTCAATTCCAGATGCCCTTGGCAAAATGAATTCTCTTGAAAGTCTCAATTTCGACGAAAACCAACTTGAAGGTAGCATACCAAAATCTTTCGGAAACATTTGCACTCTAAGTTTATTGTCCCTATCAAACAATAGGCTCAGTGGACAACTCGGCGAGTTTATCAATATCTTGTCTGGGTGTTTAAAAAACTCACTGGAAATATTGGATTTATCATTGAATCAAATTACAGGATCGTTGCCTGATTTTTCAACATTTTCATCGTTAAAAGAAATATATGTTGGGACCAACAATATAACTGGCACCGTACCCAAAGGAATTGGAAACCTTCATCAGCTGGAGGTCTTTGATGTTTCTAACAATTCTATGCATGGTGTGGTCACTGAAGTCCATCTGTCAAACCTGTCCAACTTGTGGTTTTTAGACTTGTCACTTAATTCCTTGGCTTTACAATTGAACAAGGATTGGGTTCCACCTTTTCAATTGCGAATCATATACTTGTCATCCTGCAAGCTGGGACCTAGATTTCCAAGCTGGCTCCAAACTCAGTGGAACATTTCTATCCTAGATATCTCCGATACTAGAATTTCGGATAAGATTCCTAAGTGGTTTGTGGAGCTGCCTCCAACTTTACAGTATTTAGATGTGGGTTCTAACCAATTGGAGGGTCAACTGCCACCTTTTGTTTTCCCACCTAAAATGACAGTGTTGAGCATAACCGCAAATCGTTTCTCGGGGACCATTTCTTCTGTTTGTAAAATCACGGGTGGGGTTTTGAATTTCCTAGACCTCTCCAGCAACCTTTTGTCAGGAGAAATTCCCGATTGTTTTATGCATTGGCGTAAGCTAGTCACTCTGAATTTGTCTGGCAACAATTTCTCTGGGAAAATTCCAACTTCTTTGGGTTCATTGTCTCAGCTCCGAACGCTGAATTTGCGCAATAATAGCTTCTCTGGAGATTTACCTTTGTCTATGAAAAATTGTAGCTTATTGAAATTTGTAGACTTGGGAAACAATGGATTCTCTGGACAAGTACCAGGTTGGATTGGGGAGGGTCTGCCAGTGTTAAATATTCTTATATTAAGTTCCAATAAGCTCAGTGGAAGCATACCATTCGAGCTATGTTGGTTGAAATATTTACGAATATTGGACCTCTCTCTAAATGATATATCTGGGAATATACCACAATGCTTTAACAATTTCACTGCCATGGCTCAAAAGGGAGATTTTTATAGTGGCATAATTGGTAGTAATTATATTGATTCATATGCTTATGATTACGAAGATTTAGAAGAATATGTTGATGATGCAACAATTGTAATGAAAGGAAGGGAGTTGGAGTATGGAAAATATCTTGGACTCCTAAAGATCATTAACCTTGCACACAACAATTTGACAGGGAAACTTCCAAGTGAAATCTCGAGTCTTTTGGAGTTGGTTGTATTGAACATATCAAAAAACAACTTCATTGGAGAAATCCCGCAAATGATTGGTCAATTGACGCAGTTGCAATCACTTGATATGTCAAGAAATCGGTTTTCAGGTGAAATCCCATCTAGCATGTCAGAGTTACACTTTTTGAGCAACCTCAATTTGTCTTTCAACAATTTGTCTGGGAGAATTCCTTTGGGTACTCAACTACAAAGCTTTGATGCAAATGATTTTATTGGAAACTGGGCACTTTGTGGGCTTCCACTTCCACAGAAGTGCTTAGGTGAAGAAACACCAAACCAAAGTGATCAACCAACTGATCATGATGGCATTGAGGATAATGAAGATGATGGAGATAAATTTGAGAAATGGTTTTATGTCGGAGCAGGAGTTGGATTTGTTGCAAGCTTTGGGGGAATTTGCGCACCTTTGTTGTTAAAGAGTTCCTGGAGAGATGACTATTTCTTGTTATTGGACAACGTGAAGGACTGGCTCTATTCAACAAAATTGGTGATGTGCATGGCAAGATTGTGGAGGAAGTTTCCAAGCCATGGGTGACACTTTCACAATATAGATTAGCAAGGTAAAGATTTTATATATTGGAAATCATGACTTGATTTCAATGCATTTTAAGAGTATGTATAAGAATTTGTAGAATAGTGTGCATTGGCATTTTCTCTTTATATATCTCCTTTCAATAAAGTGTGCATTTGATATTGACAGAGCTTTAGCCTAAAAGAGAAAAAAGGTTTAAAGAAAAATTTTGTATTGTTTAGAACATTTCGTAAACTATAATTGTCATGTTCCTTATTATTCAAACAAAATAATTTGTTTAAAATGTAAAATTCATCCTCTAGGTTTCACTACTTTTCATTTCTATCTTTTAAGTTTATATTCGTTTATTTCAATCATCTAAGTTTCAAAACTCCTTAATTCAGTCTTCCATTAAACTGTCATCCATCGTTGCCGTTAAGACTGCCAAAACAACATTGTTTTGTCAATATTTTAATATTTTTTTAATTAAAAAAAAAACTTAAACAATGTCATCCCTAACTGAATCTGAATAAAAAACCAAACCTCCAACCACAAAAACAAATCCTTATCTCACAATTTCTTGATTTTGCCGCACATGCCAAGAAGTATATTTTCATATTTCGAATTGCATATCAGGTAAGGTCGCATAGTGGTACTTAAAGCTATATGCTATTATGCTTAATCCGCTTGGTAAATTTCACTTTGCAGTTTGCATGAAGTAGTTCTACTTCTAATTCTATATATTTAGTGTATCAAGACTGATGGTTTTCTTTTATCTTTGGTGCTAATATCAGGAGTTGCTGCTGCTGGTGCTCACGTCAAAATAAGTGTCAGAAACACCGTTTGTAACATTTGTGTGAGTGTGGATCTATATTATGCTTTGTTTCATTGCCTTTCTCAGCACCGTCATTTCTTTAGTGGCTACCTCTTTTCAATTAAGCAAGTTAATTTACAAAGTGAAT
>JARYZH020001625.1:0-24996 GCA_030021035.2 Notholithocarpus densiflorus | reverse complement strand
ACATAGCACATGTTATCTATTGCGAATGAAGTAGATCCGTTAATTTTCCGTTGCGTACATGCATATTTCCATCACTTTTGACGACGACTAATACCTCGTGATGAACAAGGAAGAGGGAGGGGATGATGCAATGATTAGTTGTTAGAGTGGGGATGATGGTGATTGTTTCCTTGACGAGGCAAGGAGAGACTTCTCCAACAAGGGCAAGGATCTATATGACATGATTGAGGCTATGCATGTGTTGGAACCCTTGAAGAAAGAAGACTGGCTGAAGAAAGTCAAAGGGAGGAATGGCAAGCCTTGAGAAAGAAAGAAGAAGGAATTCATCTTGCCTACTACGGGGCTTATTAATAATTGGACTTGGGTTGGCTTTTCTAAGAATATGGGGAAAAAGTTTTGTAATGCAAGTTCCAATGTACTTTTCAATATTTTCAATAAGATGAATTCTGATTTGGCTTACTTTGATGTGTCCCATAACATTGAAATTCTGCACTTAAATGATTCAATTGAATTTGAAAATTAAATTAATAAACAATTGGAAAGGAAAATTGAACCTAAGGAACCAACTCTTGAAACTACTAATTCGGGCAATGATGAGAATCCACGCTTAATTAAAATTGGCTCAACTTTAAATAAAAAAGAAAAGAAAGATCTTCAAGAACTTTTCATGGAATTTCAAGAGGTGTTCGCATGGTCCTATGAGGATATGCTTGGAGTTAACCTCAAGATAGCTTAACATCACATTGATACTCATGACCACATGGTGCTTGTCAAGCATAAATTGAGAAGAATGAGGACTGAATGGCTTTTAAAGATCAAAGAATATGTCACTAAGCAACTAAAGGTGGGGTTTATCCAACCTGTAAACCAAGCTAAATGGATAGCCAATGTCGTGCCCGTACCTAAGAAGGATGGAAAGGTAAGGATGTGTGTGGATTTTAAAGACTTGAATAAGGCATGCCCTAAGGATGACTTCCCCTTCCCCCACATTGACGTCTTGGTAGATAACACAGCGGGAAGTGCCTTGATGTCCTTCATGGATGGTTTTTCAGTATACAACCAAATCAAGATGGCTCCTAAAGGTATGACCAAAGTCACTTTCATTACCAAATGGGGAATCTATTGTTACACGGTAATGCCGTTTGGCCTCAAGAATGCTGGGGCAACCTATCAAAGGATGGCTACTATCTTGCTACATGATATGATGCATAATGAGACAGAGGTGTATGTTGATGATATGATAGTGAAATCCAAGGATAGAGAGAACCACACCCCAAACTTGTGGAAGTTCTTTGAGAGGATTAAAGAATATAGATTGAGATTGAACCCACAAAATTGCACCTTTGGATTAACTGCTGGAAAGTTGTTAGGGTTCCTAGTGAGTAATAGAGGAACAGAAGTTGACCCATCCAAGATCAAAACCATATTGGAGACGCCGCCGCCCAAAAGTAAGAAAGAGATAAGTGGTTTCTTGGTTTGATTACAATACATTAGTCGATTCATTGACAAGCTCAACTCTACTTGTGAGCCCATCTTTAAACTCCTAAGGAAGAATGAAACACATACATGGAACGATGAGTGCCAAAAAGCCTAAGCGCAAAGGTTGTGGAAAGTGAAGGAAGAACACCTGAAGCCCTATCAACAATACCTAGAGGACTTGACCAAGACCTTTGACAAGATTGAGTACACAATCATCCCTAGAGCTCAAAATTAGTTTACGGATACCTTAGCTACTTAGCCTCCATGGTTGAAATACCTGAAGCAAATGAAGCCTCTCTTGTAGCCATATTAAAAAAAAAAAAAAAAAAAAAAAAAAAAAAAAAAAGAGGAAAGAAGGGAAAAAAAAAAGGGGAGAAAAGAAAGAAAAAGAAAAAAGAGAGTGAAGAGCATGAGTGAAACTAATAATAATAAAGAGACAACGATGAAAAACGATATAAGGTGCCTCGATAGGTTGAAAACCGCAAGGCAATCCATGCAAAATTAGAGGGATCTCGCTAGGTTGAGAACCTAGACAAAAGTTAGGGATCGTACCTGAAGAAGAAGAGGACTTCCCGCAAAGAAACTTGCTTCCCTCCTCTGAAAGGCATCCAAACCATTAAGAGTTTCCACCAAGATTAAACCCACCGGACTCTTTAGCTCATAAGCCACCATACACATCCAAAAGTCCACACAATATGAATGTTGAACCAAGAAATACCTTACAAGAGCACACAAACAAAATGCATAAAGGTAGTACGATCGTGGTCTCTCACCCTCAGGAAAGCCCGAACCTAGGGGTGTGCAGAAAACCCATCGACCCGCCAAACCCGACCCGACCCAACCCGACCCGCCGGGTTGGGTTGGTTTTTAAGGTTTGGTGGGTTGAGTTGGGTTACAAAATTTTTTTTTATAGCGGGTCGGGTTGGTTTTGGGTCAAAAAATTACAAACCTGCCAAACCCGACCCGACCCACCGACCCACCCATATTTAATATATATTTAAAATATATTATATATTTAATAATTTTTTTTAAACCAGCTATAGGGCACTTTTATATATATATATATATATTATATTTAATAATTTTAAAAAAAAAACTAGCTGTAGAGCAGCACTTTCTTGGTTCCTCCTACTAATACTAATTTAATATATATATATATTATATAATTAATAAATTTTTTAAAAATAACCAATTCTTCCTATCCTATATAAAAGCCAATTAGTTCACACAAACCCTAATAAATTACTATTGTTGTTTAGTCATTAGTGTTGTTTGTCTTTAAGGAATTATATTGATACTAATCTTTGGGTTTTTTTAATATATTAATATTTATATTTTTTTCTACTCAATTTAATAATAATAAATAAAAAAATTTGTCAAACCCATGGGTTCAACTCGACCCAACCCGACCCATGTGGGTTGGGTTGGGTTGAGTTGGATTTATGTAATGGGTTGGGTTGGGTCGAATTTTTTTTGACCCACCATGGTGGGTTGGGTCAAAAAATCCCCTCAACCCGACCCAACCCGACCCATGCACACCCCTACCCGAACCGGATAAGTAATCAAAGACCAACCTAAGGTTGAGTTTGCCAAAGACACACTACCTATTAGCTGTAGTTTTAGGGACACCCAACACAACTTGCCCCAAGGAAGGAAGATCTGCACCCATGGTAGGAAAGATAAGATCATCAATCTTCGGTTCACCCATGATAGTAGCAAATTCCTCAATAGTAGGGCATAATTCTATTTCGTTGAAGCGAAATACATGCTAAGAAGGAACCCAATAGTTAGCAGCAGCACAAAGAATAGGCTTATCCACCCTAATTTAATGGTAAGGGAAGATGCAAGAAAGGCCATAGGGAGCAACAGAATCCTTAAAATTGGGACCAAGCTTTCTAATCCAAGTGGAGACATCAAAAGGAGAGTTTTCTGCCATTGGGAGACCTCAAAAAAGTGTTCTCTAGGTTGGAAATACATTGGTGAGGGTTTTGGACTCAAACGGCTACTTTTATACCTAAGTAAGTTGGCTAGGGTTTTTCTGATTCGTGGCCCACGTATGCAGAATCAACCCTGCATACGCAAAGTCAAAGCTGCATACATAGGCATATTTACACGTACGCACGACGCTTGGCAGAAGCTCATGTTCCCCTGTTTTGAACAGAGTTTTCTACTCCCAAGCATTTCTAGGGTTCCTGTTACCTAAAGAACCATTCAAGACATATTCCAAGCATTAGGTTGCAAGCATCAAAAAAGCAAAGTTGTATCGAAACATACAAATCATTATCTTGTAAATTAAGTGCTAAGTTCCAGTTAAAAGCATAAATGTAAAAAGATGTTTTTAAATACAATCTTTTATCTCAAACCAAACTCAAATGTCTACTAAAGCGAATAAAAAAAAAACAATAAAAGCAAAAAAAGAAAAGTTGTTTGTTGTATATATGCTATAACTGCAGGTGATCAACGATGCCACCTCTTCCTTGACTGGTAGCTAGGAGTTGCCTTCGGATCCTCCTCCTCGCCACCATCATCATCATCATCACCACTGCCTGGGTGGGCCACTCCACCAAGACCATATAGCTCCCTCAAGTAGTTAGTCACCTCTAACTTAAGATTTCCGGCTAGCCATACCAACTCCTCATGCTCTTGAATAGTGGGCTGCAATTTGAAGAAAGAATGGTTAGTGATTGAAACAAGAAAAGAAATTTGGCAAAGAAAGAGGACAAAGGGAAGAAAGAACTCACCGCTCGAGTGTTGGGAGGAAAATGATAGCCTATGACATTAGGGTTGTGGGGCACGACACGCACCCTAGTGAAGCCATCCAGGCTATAAGTATAGACCGTCCAAGGGATATGCGGAGGATCAATGGACTCACCGGTAATAGGTCCCCCCTATTACAATTTCCCACATTAGGGGTCATGATAAACAAAGAAAAAAGAGAGAGAAGAAGTACAAGGGTTTGAGCATATACCTGAACAGGAAGAGAAGGCATGAGGCGAGTGATGTTGAACTCCTTATAGTCCAACCCCTCAAGAAGCCTCTCGGCATAGGAAACGCTACTCCCCTACGAGTTGTATTCAGCATTAGTCATGGAGTGTAGGGCAAGTATGGACTCAGGTGGGTCCATCTGAATCTGTGCATCATCCTTACCCACCAACTGGCGCCTCACCCTCTTCGCCAAATATAGAGCCCTCAAGCCCGCTCCTTTAAAGGGTTGGGTGATCTTCGAAGCAATGAGAGCGGTAGGCTCCAAGTCTTGAGTAGCAGGAAGGGGCTGGCCAGCCCACAGGGCCCAGTTTACCTATAAAGGCACAAGGTTAAGAAGATAGTATCCTAAGGGTAATAAAGGAAGAAGCATGAACAAATAAAACTCTTAAAATTACCTCATCTGAAGTCAATCCCACAAGATATGCCCTCACTTGGTGAGAATCCCTCAGAACTAGGTTGGTGCCTAGAGTTATGAGGCCGTACCTAACAACCTACCGCTGCAAGAAAGAAGCATAAGCTACAGTTTAGATGCAAGATGACAGTTTCAAAATGATAGTTTTCAGGACAATATAGTTTGCAAGACTACAAGCTACAAATAATCATGCAAAAGATGAAAAGAGAACTAACCTCAAAGAGCTTTCAAGGCCCCACAAGTTGCCGTAAAGTGCCCCAGCTGAGAGTGTCGAGGGTGGAGTAAAGATAAGCAAGACATGCTTGCCCCCAGTTGGCCCTCCGTGCCTCCCCAAAGTCTTAGAAGAGGGTTAGCCACTGCAAAGACACTGTTTGCCCACTATTGGCAAAGAGTTAAGCCCTCAACAAGTGGAGAAGGAAAGCCCTAGCCATACAGACACATTCCTCTGTAGTGCTTTGTGAGAGGAACATGTAATCCGACACCAAGTCAAAATAGAGAATGGTTTCAGTGGAGTACTTCCTCCCCAACATGTCAATGCCTAGTTGGACACCCGACACGCCGTCCAAACTAATGATGGCCCCCTTGAAGCTAAGGACAGTCATGTGGTAAAAGTCATAGGGAGTCACCATCATCTCCCGCTCGGCAATATGAAAGGTGTGGGTGGTGTCCCATCACCTCTCAATGAGGCACTGCGCCAAGGTAGCACTCGCAATTTTTTCAGGAAGAATGCTGATGACAGGCTCAAAGCCCGCTTCCCAGATATAACCCCTAGTTTCGGGGACAAGTAGGTTGAACCACTCTACCACTTTGTTGGTGCTTCCCCTCCCAGCATAAGGGGATGAGGACTACAGAAAGAAAGAAGACATTAGATTCATGATTCAAGTGAAATTTAGGAATATGGTGTTTTGATGAAAGAAAGAAGATAAAAAGACTGATATAGTAATTTTTAGATGCAAGAATGATGAAAAAGGGTGTTAGAATTGCATATGGAGGTGATACAGGTGAAAAATGAGTGAAAATGGGTAGAGTAAGGCTTCTGCCAGGTGTCTCACGTATGCGGGTCAAAGCCCACGCAAGCATACAAGACCCTACGTACGTATGCCCACTCCCACGTACACAAAACCTCAAGAACAAACCTGCGTACGCAAGAACAGAGCCACATATGCATGAATTCAAGCTGCGTATGCAGGCTCGAGCCCACGCATGCAACAGATAGAAGTAGTTATTCAACATTTTCAAAGAAGCATCATCCAAAATTAATCCTAGACATGTTCCTACCCCTTTTAAGATGTCAGGTTTTAATCTAAACCCGTCCCCTAGCAAAACCTAGTCATTTACATGGCCAAAAACGCATTGAAACAGAAGATCAGAGAGGAAATTGAAAATGAGAAAAAGTTTCAAAATTTACAGATTCAGCTGCGGGAATGTGATTCTTTGGCTGGTATGTCAATGGTGGGGGCCCCACCAACCTTGTTGCTCCACTCCAGCGAGTGAGCATCAAAAGATGGGACCTAGGAGGCCTTCTAGGCTTTGGGTGCCATTGGAGAAGCTGATGAGAGAAAATGAGGAAATGAGAGAGTCTGAGAGGATGAAAGAGTTAGGAAGTGAGGAAAAGAAAGAGGAGAGGGGAGGTTTTTGTAGAGAGAAAAGAGAGAGGAGTTATGAAGAATATGAAAAGGTGAGGGAGATGAAGAGAGTGAAGAAGAAGAAAAGAAACGGTTGGTAACCATTGGAGAATAAAAAGGCGGGAACACAACTGATGGCTAAACTACGTGTAGTTTAGTCATGAACAGTTAAAAAAAAAAAAAAAAAAAAAAAAAAAAACTTTCTTTCAAAAAAAGAAGAAGAACATCTCAAGATTACCCCAATTTAACACAAATTATCAAAGAACTCCCTAGTGAGCGGTAAAGGAAGTAGAAAACTCTTCCCTCGTTCAAGAACATTAGAACCATCCCCAATGGTTCAAGCACATCAAAGACCTTCCCTAGCGGATCAAGCATATCAAGAACATCATCCTTAGTAAGGAAGCAGATGATTCTTCCTTAATATTTCAAATGTCTCAAGGAATACCCCCGGTAAAGGAAGCAGAAGATTCTTCCTCAAAAAGGATCAAACCTATCAAATATCATCCCCATGAAAGAAGCAGAAGACTTTTCCTCAATAGTTCAGGCATATCAAGCATCATCTCCATAGAGGAGGCAGAAGATTCTTCCTCGATGGACCCAAGCACATTAAAGCAAATCCCCAATAAGGAAGCAAAAGATTCTTCCCTAGTGAGTCCTATACACCAAAAAAAATCCCCAGTAAGGAAGCAGAAGATTCTCCCTCAAAATCCTCAGTGAACCATATAGGAAGCAGAAGATTCTTCCCTAGTGGATCACACATTTACACTACTCCTTAGTAAGTCCATCCATATTACTCCTCAGCGAGTTTCTCATCTCCAAACAAGTCGTGAAAGGCAGAAGATTCCTCCCCATCTACTCGTCAGCAAGTTCTTCACCATCCCTAGTGGATCCTACTCGTGCACATATCTTCCGGAAATTAAATATGCAGGCATGGTATAAAAAGGTAAAGATAGTGATAAAGAAAGAGGCTAAGGCCAACCCGAGGCAAGAGCCTCACCAAAAAAGGTAGGGAAAGAAGTGAAGAAGGTAAGAGGAACAAGTCACCCGGAGAAGTTTGAGGCAAGAGCCCTGGATGGACACCATAAAGACAATATCCTTTTGCAGTGTGATGGGTTAGCTCGTAAGAGTACCCTTCTTTGTTTTCTTTTTTCTTTTAGTGACTTTAGGATAGTGAGTCACTTATCATTTGCTTGCAAGTGGCAAAACAGGTTTTGGGATAGTGAACCTGTCGTTGCTTGTTTCCCGAGCAACAAAGGTGTGACTTCGTACATACGAATCCCACCGAGCTCTTCGGAGTTACACCCCGCCCCATGTATGCGTGATGTGTGTCGTGTGTGGGGGTTGGGCCCGAGCAATACGTCGAAACAAAATGTTTTATCTCTTATTCTTTTGACTTCGCTAGAAAAAATCACAAATCAAAAAAAGGGCATCTGTAGACACCGCATTTTGTACCCCTTACGACTCGGGCTCCCGTTCCCCAGTGATGCTCGAACTCTAAGGCCCAAGGCCAGTTTAAAGTCCAATCAAATATTAAAATGACTTGAGGAGTGTTAAAATGGAAAATATAACCTTTTAAATAAGCAAAAATCTATTTTTGGAAAATTAAATGACCAAAGTGGCCCTCGGCCAACGTACGTGAGTCGTGGCCTGCGTACGCAGGCACATTCTTGCGTACGCAGCTAGAGTTTCAGAAGCATAAGAAAGGCAAGTTTTCTGCAATAATGGCTGAGGTTTGGAACGAATCCCACATCGTTTGGGAGCCATTCCAAACCCCATTTTTTCAACTAATAAAATCCTTACATGGTACATTTTCAAAACACACAGAAATCCCACGGGAAAAACCTAAGATTCACTAGAAAATAGTGAATCAAAAGGGAGTTTTTCATAAAACACCCTCAAGTCATTTTTATTTGATTGGGACATTTTTTGACCCCAATCCTTTGAGTTTAAGATTTCTAATCACTATTTTATTGAATTGTGATAGATTTGACTGTAGGGAATGGTCAAAAATCAAGCCTATGAGCTTTTGCTTTAAGGTATCCTTTTAAACTTTTCTCTTTTCTTTTCTACCTTTAATCTTTATTTTAATATTTTTTTTTTTTGTTTATTTTATGTTTACACATGTTTGTTTAGGTTAGTTTTAGGTTTTCTTTATGTCTTTAAGCATGTTAGGTTGTTAGATTTTACATTTTATGTTCTATTTGGCTTCTGCTCTATTTTTGTGTAAATTAGGTTTTCTGGTAAGGATCTGCGTACGCATGATCTAGCCTGCACACGTAAAATGAACTTATGCGTACACAATCTTGTTCAAGCATGTGTGATGTCATTACCCAGAAACCTTAATTTTTGTCTGTTTTGTTTCTGCACTCACATGTGTATTTTGTGTAGCCTCCTTTTCACATGTTTCAAGCCCCATAACTGTTTGTTTACCTTTTAACATGTTAGTTTATTATCACATGTCTAGATTAGGGTTTAGATTAGGGTTTCTTAGCTTTAATGCCATTCATTCACATGTTCATGCATTGATGCCATAGGTGCTGTGCTGCTGAGAGGTAAGTAAAGGATAAGCTATGCATTAGCGATGTTCATGCATTGTATTAGGGTTTCACTTTGATGATATGATAGAACATGCTTAGATGTAAGACTAGGGTTTTGTAATATGTTTGCTTGCTGCCTTGTTGTAGATGCATGATAGGTTTTTCAAATGTTAGATGAATGCTAGGGTTTTCTTTTGTGCCTTGGCTCCCTTTTCTTTTAGATTGATAAGTATATGTGTTTTAGGATGAAGGTACCATGATTTTATGCTTAGATGTATGCTAGTGTGTGTGTGAGTATAGATGCAAGTGTTGAACATGTTTTTAATAAGGTTAAGACACAAGACACAATGATGGGAGGCCAACCTTAGGGTTGGGCGATCTTGGATGCCTAACACCTTCCCAAGAACGTACTTAACTCCAAACCCAAACTCTGGTAGTAAGATCAAAGGTCCTTCCTGGAAAGGACGCTATATTCATGGTTTCTAGACCATATAACTAGGTGGGGACTCCATTCCTTATGCCCAGAGGAGGAAAATGAGCATGCCGATCGATTAGCCAAAGCCACATTTGCAGAACACGTGATGGTTGGTCGTCAAGTCGTATCCTTCACTCAACACTCCCTTGCTATAGAGGAATTGGAGATACAGGTGATACCAAAGGGCGTTGACTGGAAAACTCTGATCATCTCTTACCTCAAGAATGGGACACTTCACGAAGATCGCGAGGTGTCCCTACAGTTGAAGGTTCGGGCATCGCGCTTTGTGCTGATAGTGAATGTGTTATACAAGAGAGGTTTCTCCCGACCATACCTACGGTGTTTGGTCCTCGACGAAGTAGACTATGTCATGAGGGAAGTCCATGAAAGGTTGTGTGGGAACCACTCAATGGCACGATCATTGGTCCATAAGCTCATACGAGCCGGGTACTATTGGCCTACAATGCAGAAGGATGCCCAATCCTACATGAAGGCATGTGACAAAAGCCAACGCTTCAGCAATGTCATAAGGCAACTATCAAAACTACTCACCCCGATGAACGCCCCGTGGTCTTTCGCTTAACGGGGACTGGACATCATGGGACCCTTTCCGATGGCAATACAACAACTCAAGTTCCTTGTGGTGGAGATCGACTACTTCACCAAGTGGGTAGAAGCAGAACCACTAGCAACCATCATAGACAAAAATGTTTATAGCTTCATCTAGAAGAGCATCATCTGCCAATTTGGAATCCCTAGGGTCCTCGTTTCTGACAATGGAAAGCAGTTCGATAACGACGCATTCAGAGACTTTTGCAGGGAATTAGGGATCAAGAACCATTACTCTTCGCCCACCCACCCATAAGCTAATGGGCAAGTTGAAGTTACAAACTGATCCTTGCTCAAACTAATCAAGACTAAACTTGAGGGGGCAAAGGGGATATGGCCGAACGAGCTACCGAGCACCTTATGGGCGTATAGGACAACTATTCGGACACCCATAGGAGAAATACCATTTCGTCTGGCATTCGGGAGTGAGTCTGTCATCCCTGTGGAAGTGGGAATAGCAAGCTATAAGATAGCTCACCATGATGAAGGGAAGAACAAAGAAGGGATCCGTTTGCACTTAGATCTACTGGATGAATTAAGAGTAACTGCTGAACTATGAATGACTCGGTGCCAAGACCTCATGGCTAAGCATTATAATGACAAGGTGAAGTCTCAGCACTTCAGCATCAGGGACCTTGTCTTAAGGAAAGTGACCACGGCCACTAAAGAACCTGTTAGGATTAGTGCCCTAAAATCCTATTGTATGCTATGTATGACATTGTGTATGACATTATGTATGACATTATGTTATATGTAATAAAGTTGTTTTATTATTATCTAAAATAATGGTAACATGATTATTTGGACATTATCATATAGTCCTTGAGATGCATAGTATGTGATTTATGTGATTTAGTCACAGAAGATATAAATCACAAGTTCTTTGTAAACTCAAAATCTTAGTTCATAGTCGGTGATGAAATTGGGCATTTCATTCGCGAAAACTATAACATGTCAATTAAGATGATTTGTCCTGATCATGGAAGTGAAGACTTTTAATTTATATGTTAATATGTTTTAAGTGTATTAGACATATTGAACTAGACCGCTGTGAGATTTATTATTCTATTAACGACTGTCAAATGAATAATAAATCTCACAACTTTTATTCACATAAACTCTCAATCCTGAGAGAATAGTGAATTTGATCATGAAATGTAGGTTGCTTTGATATATTAGGAGTGAAATATAATCTAATGGTCAAAACTCCAGTATGTTGGGTAACTACATGTAATGTTGAAGGAACACATATTCTTAAGATGGAATTCATAGTCTCTTTATAGAGATATAAAATATTCCCTTGAGATAAGTTTAATGAGTTTGGTTATTCAGAGTCTTAGGTCTAACCACTTTAGTAAAGAGTTACTAAAGTTTATATTTTATGAAATAAGATTTCATAAAATATACATGAATAACTTAAAAGATTAAACTGAGTACTCAAGGATCAAGATGTAGTAATCTTCAAAGTGACAGTTATATATTATTGCTTTGTATTACTACGAATATTTTCATGAAGGGGTTAAATGTTTAATAAAGTCTTGGTATATAATTTATTAATAAGGTTTAGAGTGCAATTATATTTATATAGTGGTATTAAATATAATTAATGGTCACTTTGGGCTTGTCAAGAGTTGATAGATAAGTTTAAAGCCCATTGGAGCTAGAGTTTTATTTGTCCCTTTTAATCCCACTCCAAGCCATATACTTAAGCCCAATTAGGCTGGCCCAAAAGGCTAACCCAATTAGATAATAAGTTATTTATTTAATAAGAGTTATTAAATAAAGTAACTGCCAAGTGTAGATATATACATATGATTAAAAAGAGAAAGATTCAGAGTTTTTTCTTAAGAAAAAGACTTGGTTACTCTCTTGAACAAATACGTATAAAAATGATTGAGAGACCACACATCTTGGGCACATTGTGGAATTGGAGTGAAGATTAAAAGTCTTCACAAGTTCAATCTTCATTTTGTTTTGAATTTCACTGCATCAAGGTACGCCTTCTTGTTCTTTGTTTTTTAAACTCATATGTTGGATGTTATCTCACCTGAATGAAGTAGATCCGTTTATATTCCGCTGTGTGTTTTTGTATAAGATACAAAACTGTATTTTTCCATGTGTTTTCCCAACAGATCCCATGCAAGGGAAGTAAAGACCCAACTAGGAAAGTCTGTATAGAATCATTGATGGCAACAGGAAGGGCACCTATTACTTGGAATTGCTCGACAAGCAAAGGCTGCACCATCCTTGGATATTGGCTTTTGGACTAATCAAACAACAAGTTATCAACATTTTATTCAGTTTACTTTCAAATGGAATTATTATTATCATCTATAATGAAGAAAGGTTTATAAAAGCGAAGCCCTACTTATAGGGCAAACCGACGATCAAGGTCGCCCTCGAGCACCTGATCCTCCTCAAATGTTAAGTCCCACCTACGGAATGGACCGATGATCAAGGATGCCTTCAAGCACTTGATCCTTATCAAATCCTAAGTCCTACCCACGGGATGGACCGACGATCAAGGATGTTCTCGAGCACCTAGTCCTCATCAAATCTCAAGTCCTACCTAAGGGGTAAAACCGATGATCAAGGAAGTCCTCGGACACCTAATCTATGTAAGTGCTAAAACCCTACCTGAAGGGTAAACCGACGATTCAAAGAAGAAAAGAAAGAAGAGACTTGGGTTGAAGGAAACCAACGAATCATAATTCTCTTTCAAAGGGCTAATAGGTGCCCAACACTCTAAGACAATACCTCCAAACCAATGACTAAACAAAAGTTAGTTGATGAAAGACAAGCCAACGAGCACAAACACTTTTGTACAAAACGCAAAAGAAAAATTACTACAAAGTAAACATAAAACGTTATAAAATTACTGAAAAATGAAAGTATCAACCCAAAACAAAAAGTAACTTAAGTCCAAAACAAGGCACCATCATTGTTTTTTAGTTACAAACCAAAGACTAAAAAAAAAAAGAAGAAAAAAATACAGGAAAACAAATTTTTTCTTAAGGATCGGCAGGGGGGTTATTAGCTTGCTCTTGAGGGTATTTGGGGTTGTTGGCCACATCACCAGGTCTGTCGGTCACCAGCACCTCATGATCGGTCTCCACATTGTCGAGAATAGGCTCGGCAGCTAGAGTCATCGGGGTGTTGAGTCTAATCTGGATTTAGGAGAAGTCCAAGTCTGGGAATAGGAGGATGACTTGCTTGCGAAAGTCCTCAAAGCCGTCCCCATAATAACCTCCCATCTCATTAAAATAAGGTTGAGACACTTGGAATTCCTCAATGGCCTCTTCCTTCACCTTATCCATGTGCTCATGAAGAGTAGCCACCTCGGACTTCAAGTTAGCATTCTCCTTCATCAGCTCGTCATATTGATGAGTTATACCACCAAGCTTAGCCTTCAGCTCAATCACCTTTTGACCAAGAGTTCGACCAGGCTCCTTGAATTTCTTCAAAGAGTCTGCCTTAATCTCCAGACAATTCTTCAGGTGCTCAAACCGACGCCTCCTACGAAGCACAGCGGATTTGCAGAGCCTACATCCTCACTAAGCCATGATCAAAAGGGACAAATGTAGGTCAAAAGGGACGAGTAAAATAAAGAGTAAAAAATGGACAAAAGTACTTGAAAAATGGACGAATGAGATAGAAATACAACATACCCTCATCATATCATAGAGACTGAAGTCACCCAAAGGGTCAATCTCATACTCTGAGCACTCGTCCAGGTCAGCATCCCAGACGATGGAACGGGCAGTGTCCACTGCATACTCCTTATCCTTCACCAGTAAAGGAAGATGAGCGGCAACAAGGCTTGGGAAGTCATAAGACCCTTCCCAATTCCCTGGCGAGGAGCGTCAACAATGACCTCGCATGTTTCCGGACAAATGGAAGGGCCACTGGCACTTTTTCCCGATGATTGAAGGTCGGAAGAGTAGTTCCTCTTCTTAGATGCATGAAGGGACAATGTCAACAATCCCCTATCTTGAGCCCTCAACGCAGCAGCCTTCTTGATCTCCTCTTGCCTACTCTTCGCAGCTTGGTTGCTCTTCAAAGAATCCATCTCTGAAACCAACAAATAAGTTAAAAAGTGGGAAGTTCAGACTAAAACAAAATGAAGGCGACGAAGTAATATACTTACGAACTTGCGAAACTTGATCAAGTTGTCGAGCTTCCTCGAAAGGGACGGGTCCACTGCAAAATGCGTGAAGAGTGTCCAAAGTGACAAGCCTCTTCCAAGACCTCTCCTCAAAAGGTATTTCAAAAACCCTTTCCAAAAAGGCCTTTTGCACAGGAAAGATCGTCAGACAAATTGTAGCTGAAACGAACAAAAAATCACATCAGTTAAGTAGAAAGCACAAACCGATGACCAAGACTATACCGACGACTCACCTAACTTATTCAAAAACCCCCAAGAATGGTCATAAAAAGACCCTATGCTATCCCACTCGTCAGGACGGCATACCCAATTGACCCCCTACACAAAGAAGAACCTAGCCTTCCATTGACGATTAGAGTCGAGCATGTCAGATATCAATCTTAGGGCAGCCCGACGACATACAGAGTTGTAAAAACCCTTAGAATGGGGGATCTCCTAGGGTTTGTAACAATGAAAAAATTCCTCTAAAGTTAGAGACCGGTGTCCTCCACTAAGTTGACCCCATAGCACCTCAGCCCCGATAAGTATCCTTCAAGCATTGGGGGCAATCTGACAAACAGATACACCCATGTAAGCCACTAACTGGCGATGCAAGGAGGTCAAAGGCAGATGAAGCCCTGCTATGAAGGAAATCTCATAAAAGCCCACATCCGACGAGCTCCCAGTATAACACTTTTCCCCTCTGTCGCCCTTCCTAATGGGCACATCGTCGGGAATTTGAAAGTGAGCCTCAACCTACAAAAAACTTTGTCGCTCATATCAACTGGGAAGTCATGAATTAAACAGTCGTTAGGAAGAACAATCTCCCTAAGACGTTGCCCGAAGGGACTAGCTTCCTCAAAAGGAGGATCATACATTGACGCCCTCTCAAAAACCGCCTCTGACATATACTCAAGCCTAGATTGACTGGTTAGGTCGTCATCCGAACCTATGCGAACTGACGGTGTAAGCTCACTTGTCGCTTCACTATCTCCAGACATCTCTTACCTACAAGCGACAAATGAAAACTAAGATTCTACTCTACCTCGTAAGTATGTAACTAACAATGGAGAAAGAGCAAAAAAGAAAATACAAAACGAAACCGGCGGAGCATACCCAAAACGGACGAATGCAAAGAAAACCGACGAAGGAGGAAAACCGACGAATGGGCTCTGGAATTAGAAATGGAAAATATTCAAATAATGAGGACAATAACGACATTGGACTATTTATAGGGCGGTCTGGCATGAAAAATGAAGTGTCGCTACGCTTGGCACCCCGAATCAGAAAGCGACACGTGTCCTTACCCCCTATTTATGACGCATGACACTAAGGCAAAGAATTTATAACAACATACTCCGCGACCCTTCGGCTACCCTGATGACTCATAGAGTAGGGGGCAGCTGATGAGGATAATTTTTGATCAATCAACAGAGGGTGCTGAACCTTCCTCACCTGATCGTCGGCCTTTTGCCTAAACCAATCCTAAGGGAATGGCCGATCCCATAGGTCGTTAAGTCAGGTCGGATGTCGATCCAACCCCAATCCCGACAATCCATCGCCCTATGGTTTCTTATGGGACTTGCGTGGGGCCCACTCATATGTCCCTACATGGAAATAACTTGTACACCACGACCAAAGATCCTACTGCACAACCAGATCTCCCTTATATGGGAAGGTGATCCCCAAGATCTTAGGATCCCTCTATTTATAAGGAAATTCTCCCTGTATCAAGGGATTCAGGTCAGCTATCCGCTACTATACAAACAACAAACCCTAACCTTTTTTAGGTACGTGAATTCTCCCTAGCTCTTGCACCCTTGAGTTTTTGGAGATTCTTCCATCACTGACTTAACCTTCGGAGGGTCTTTGGCTAGCACCCCACCGGTGCTCTCTGTTTAGTTCTTCTCTTTTGTTCTTCAAGTGCACCCATTGGCATGTGTATGAACGATCAACTCACTGACGATTTTTGTGCATCATCATATAATAAGATCAACCAAAAGTAAAAATAAGATATATGATAGATTTGAGTTTGAGGGTTTTGCTTCAACAAAAACACTTATGTTGATTTAAAATAATTTTAATATCAAAGTTATGAGTTATCCTAAAAAAAAATTTAGATGTCCTAAATGTGGTAAATTACAATTTATCCCTTATTATTTGGCCTTATCGCAATTTAGTCCAAAACATGTCTTTATATAGATGCATATATATGTGTGTGAGCCTATAGTTCAATTATTTTTTTATATGATAATCGAACCGTCTAATAAAAAATTCCTATCTTTGCTTGTGCTCTTCAATAAAATTTTTTTGGGAATTATCATAATATATAAAAGGTCATTACACTAAAAAAAAAATCAAAACATTTTTACAAATAATTTAGAGTTTTAGGCCTCTATAAATTACATTTTCAATGATATTATCAAGATTATTATTATTATTATTTTGAAAATCTAGATGCGCAAGTGTGAACGATATAGTCCCTCACGTTGGTTGATAGTTATGAATGACTGGTTGATAAACCCACAAACATAAACTTTAAAGTGGTCTTCCAACATGTTATCTTAAGACTCACTCTATGTGATAATCTCCTTAAAGATTTGTAAACGATTTCTCATCACTAAAAATCACAATTCCAGAAAATACTAATGGCATTGTCGTCGTGTTTATGTTGAGCCAACCCCCAACCAAACCCTTCAAAGGTTACATATGCTAGCAGATAAAATCCCACGTACAACGCTGCATAATTAGGAGGACAGAGCCTATGATAATACAGATCCATTTTATTATAATAAAGCAAAATACAAATCTACGCAATGAACTAGTCATGGCATTAGCACATTGGGTAGCTTCATGAAATTAAAACAGTACTTTATCTCATCGATATGATAAGATAGTACCCTCTTGCAGAACATTTTATCATATGTAAAATCTTAATCCACTATAGAAAGAAAGGAAAAAAAAAATGGAAATCTAAACCATTTCAAAAGACATATCCCCAGATTCAGTCAACATTCTACATTTTGTTTGTACCATGATCTGTGCCTTCTAAAATAGCATTGTTTCATTAGAAGATTATTAGGAACAGAGTAAATATTCAGCACATAATAGAACTAAATTTTTGATACTAGAGGCAGAGCACGATTGAAGAAAATGATTGGGGGTATAGTCCCAAGCCCCCAAAAGGGCAGAAGCTACGAGTTTATACGTGGCCATTCTGAGCACCGTTTGTGTTGGATAGCTCCTTATCTTCGTTGGGTTCATCAGGAAGTCCCAGCTCCACGGATACTACAGCGGTGTTTTTGTTTTTGTTCTCGTATTTGTCCTTGCCCTCACCCTTGTTTTTACGGTAGATAAAGTACAGAATCAGCTGCAGGGCCCCAAGAAAAGAACCGAACCCATTGTTCACCTGCAACAACATTACACATTTCCATAAGAGTGAGCAGTGTTTATTATACACACTTAATTATACATACATTTACACCCATGCGAAAATCAACCGAAATCGTAATTTGAGGTCATAATTTCGAAATTAAAAAACACGACTTTTAAGTCCGTTTTTATTTCGCTTGTGTGTAATAGCTTTTTTCCTTTCTATAAAAATTAATACACAATATTGGTATTTTTTTATATAAGACACCTTATTGGTACTTGTTTTGAAACTGAGGGAATTTTAGCGATGCAATTTCATTTTTTATTTATTTTTGAGATAGCAGCTTCAAAATTTGGGAACCCAGGCTGTAAATTGGCCATGCCTAAGCTCTTTGTGGAACACAAATTTTCTTACTAGGGATATGCAAACAGATAATGTTAAGGAATTTTATCTATGGGCATTGAGAGGATCTAAAATAACATTAAAATTTGTAAAAGATACTAACATATTCATTAAGGAAATAAAAATAAAACTATGACTTTTTGAGGAAAAAAGAGAGCAACTTTAAGTAGAATAGAATAATTGAAAAGAATACATGTGATCAACCTCGATTAGTTTGTTTAAAAAATTTATAACTGGTCTTAAACTTTTGGGAAGTATGATAATATATCCACAACATTCCAATATTTCCTTTTCCCAAGACTTCTCAGCCATACAACGAAGCATTTATAACATAATAGTTAAGGAATTGAGAGAAGATGCTTACATATACAAAAGGGTCATTGCCGAGCAGACCAAAGATAAACCAGGAAGTGCCGCACAAGAAACAAAACAGCGACAGGAAAAATGGCATGAATTCAACACTCTTTGTTCTAATCACAGTCCTCTGCATATACATATAAAACCCATATAAGTTCATGCACCAAAAAGTATGTTTAACCAAACTTTCTTAGGAAGCATAATTGTATGTTTAACTTTAAAACAAATAATAAGAGCACTAGCATTGGGGTGTAAAAAAAAAAATATTATTTTAATATGTGGTTGTGTGTGAAGAGAAAAAGTGAGTGGAAAAAGAGAGAGAATAATACTTTTTATTATTTTATTAAGTAATTTATATTATTTTTTTAGATTGTATGTAAAGATAAAAACTAAGATGTTGGTTGAGTTGTAAAATGGGTTGTTAAATAGATAAGTTAGTGTTTGAAAATACAAAATAGTTTTTTTTTTTTTTTTTTTTTTTTTTTTTTGCATCCTCGAATGCTAATGCTTTGATATACTAGTAAAATTTTACATAGAATTTTTTAGGCATTGTATTTAAGATTTGTATATGATTGAATTTAATCAATATTAAAAAATGTAAAACTATTTTTGTCGAACTGGTCAACATAATCATTTTGTTGAAATCAATTTGACAACCTAAGCGGCTAGGATACAGTACATAGGAATTAGGATACTATAATCAATACTATAAGAGCATTCTTATCAAGGATGTCAAAAAATTTAGCATTTAATATCTCAAAAAGCTACTTTATCAATTTTAACAACTCATTTTACAATACACTCAATATCAAAGGTTCTATTTTTTTACCATTTCGTTTAAAATAATATAAATTACTCATTAAAATAAAAAAAAACAACTACACAAACCACTTTTTCTACCACAAATATTAAAATAGTAATATTTTTTTAAGATTGGAGCTACAGTGAGCTTTCATCTTTGAAAGCTCACTGTAGCTCAGATTGTATTTTTTAAAAATTTAGCATCTTTGTTGTAGCTAGCTTTTTAGTGTTTTTTACAAATTTGATGTTAAAATTTAGCATTTATAGCATTTAGCATTCTTAATGAGAATGCTCTAATTCTTTGCTAAGATATCAAATGCTAAAATGCTATAATTTAAATGCTAAAACTCTAAAAAGTGGGCTACATCAAAGGTGTTATAGCTAAATGAAATAACAACTTAGCTACAGTAAGCTGTTATCTTTGACAGCTTACTGTAACTATATCTTATTAAAAAATATATATATTTTAAAGCTTTCTCTCTCTTCTTCTCTTTAAAAAACATATTTTATTTCTCTATTTTTTTTTTTATTCTTTCCTTCTTCTCTGTTCAGACCTGCTATTCCTCTTTCTTTTCTTTTTTTTCCTCTCGCTCTCTGAAATCGATCCCCCTGTAGCTTGCAATTTTTTTTAGTGGGTTTTGATGGTGGGTCATGGTGGCGGTGATTTGTGGGTTTGATTTGGCGACACGGTGGTGAGATCGGTGAGTGCGTGGGTTGGATCTTTAGGTTACAATTTTGTTTTGATGGCTGGTTGTTTTTGCTAGATGGTTGTGCTTTTTTTTTTTTTTTTTTTTTTTTTTTTCCTACAGTTGGTTAGATCAGTCACCGATGAGTGCTTGCAGGGACGGAACCAGGATTCAAACTTGGGGGGGGGGGGGCGGCCAAAGTCTTTTGTTTGAGGATTTTAGAAATTGGGATATCAATGCTAGAGAAGGCAAGGTGACAATATCATTATTGGTTTTTCTTTTTCTTTTTTTTTTGGAAAAAACTATACTTTCTCATAATCTACAAATCAAGAAACCATACCTCAGCCAATTGTGGAGTCACCAATGGACCCAAGGAAGAAGGCTGGAGCGTTTGTAATTTATTTGGTTAGGGATTTGTGATTTGTGATTTGTAATTGTTTATTAGTATTTTGTTGTTGTTATAGACCAAATATGTTATTTGTTTGTTGGTAATTTGGGTTTGTCTAAAGGTTTTCATTATTATGTAGATTTATGAATTGTTTGCTGGTGTTTAGGTTTACCTAAAGGTTTATCTTGGTATATTTTCTTAGTACAACTGGGCAAAAGGAACGGTCAAATCATTTTTTTTTTTTTTGGTTTCATTTGTCAATTTGTAAAACTTTTGTGGGAGGGGGGCCAAGAATAAATATTAAGGGTCAAGATCTAATAGTTTTTGTAAATTTATATACTAATATATATTTTTTCAAAAATTGAGGGGGGCCATGCCCCCCCCCCCAGCCCCATGATAGGTCCATCACTGAGTGCTTGGCTGAGATTTTGTTTTTGTGGTGGTTGGGTGTTTTTGTAGTGGCTGGTTCTTTTTCTTCCTGCAGGGGGTTGTGGTTGCAACGGTGGTGCTGTGACTTGTGGTGGTGGTGGTTGTGGTGGGTTGTGGTGGGTTGTGGTTGCTACAATGGAGGTTATGGCAAGTGAAGCGGTGGTAGGGGTGGTGTAGGAGGTGGTTGTTATAGTTTTTTGTGTAGTTGTTTTATTATTATTTTAATGAGTAGTTTATATTATTTAAATGAAATGGTAAAAAATATAGAAGTTTTGATGTTTGATATATCTTAAAGTGAGGTGATATAATAAATAAAATAAGTTTTTGAAGTGTTAAATGCTAAAATTTTTAAAATCCTTGATGGAATCCTCTTAGGGATTAGCATACTATACCAAAATTTTGTCTTATAGCGTTATATTCTGATTCCTGAGTGGGATAACCAATTTCTTGATTGGCTAACTTGCTCAGAAAATGGCCAGAACACAAAGAAATGGGCCAAAGCTGTCACACTTCCCCGTGACCAAGCTATCATAATATACACACAAAAAAGTGCAAATTGCATATTGAAAATAACTGAACCTGGGTCCAGTGGCTGAGGCATAATCTTTGAAACCAAATCAATCAGGGTCCAGTCAATTCCTTCATTAAGTATTTAACAAGACAAAAAAAAAATCAAGAAATAGCTTAAGAGTTACAACTCACCATGATTGATAGAGGTGAGCCATACATGATTATGGAGAAAACGGCAGTAGCAAAGCCACAGAAGAGCTTTCTGGTATTGCCATGCAAGGCTAGGAGGGAGATCAAGGCCACGGCTGCGAAAAAGGTGAGCACAAACGCGAAGAGCCCCAAAATCTTGGTTTTTTCTTTCTTTGGGGCATATACGATGAAGATCAACACATATATGACCTCTATTCCTGCACCAGTGCCATTGATTGTTGAAACTAAAATATTGTGTTTTGACACAATGGGTAGGCCATACCTGTTCAACATTTATTTCATGTATAAAATCAGTAATTATAAGATAATTGAACTAGACAACTCTGAAAATATGAAACAAGGAAATCATTTTGGACTATTGGCAGCACAATTAATTCAAAAAAAAAAAAAAAAAGGAGAATTTCAAAAGATTTTATGGTTCATATTTTTGATTTTTTATTATTTTATTTCTTTACAATTTAAAATTGAAGGAACTAGCAGAACGAGAGAATGTTTCTTTGAAAAAAAATAGAGATAATTTTGGGAAAGGTCTAAAATTTCTTATGAATGACACACCAATTGAAATTTTAGTTACTGAAGAAACAAATATTAAACAGTTCCATGCACAGTACAGAATAAATTAACATTAATATTAATCAACCAAGCATTAAATTTTCCTAAAGCAAGAAATGTTAAACCAAAACTGTCATCCTGTTTAATTGCTAGCCTAGACTCCCAAGTCCAACCAACAAACACAGAGGCCCCTGAATGCCCGGGTGGCCATGAAATTAACATGAATTAACTATAAAATCCCCATCATTATCATCACCATAATAATAGTAATTAAAGACACACATAATCCATGTCAAAAACAGAGAAGAATAGGGGTAAAAAAAGGTAACAAATGAAGAAAAGAAACAATAAAAATTAAAAAGAACCCGGTTGATGAAACAAGAAGCATATATTATATACCAAGCAGAAAGAAGGCAGTTAAGCAAGGTCATCGCGTATGGAATGCCCGAAAACTTCTCTGTGGACTTGCTCTTTATAATCCTCCAGAATGTTATCCTACAATACGTACCAAAATTATTCACAATTCCTCACATGAATAACACAGATTAACAACTTCTCAGTAATAGAATATGTCAGTCAGATTAATCAGATATATAAAATATAAAGGCTAAAAGAGAGTAGAAAAGATTGTAAAAACATGTCCAAGAATCAAAAAGAACAACACCCTTTAGGAGAAAAGAGTTAAAAAGGACCAAAAGTTGGCAGATTTATAAGAGCCAAAAGGAGTTCTCAAATGATACATACATTGGAGCCAAGAAGAGGAACAGTGCAGTAGCATTTCCTGCAGAGAAAGATAACAAAACAGAGGAACCATAAGTCCAAAAGGCCAAGAAAGAAAGAAAGAAACGCAGAGAAATTGAATACAACCCACCAAAGATTCCGAACACCAAATGCGCAGTATTTTGCATTTTGTTCACTGCTTCAACACAAAATCTAGAAACAAGAAAGAGAACCCAGATGAGGAATCAAAAAAGCCTTGAGAGAAACCAGATATCAGAATACCAGAAGCTGAGAATAGAGAGGTGCACAATACCAGAAGCACGTGTGTTTATATAGAGGAAAACAAAAAATTAACAGAGTAGATTTTTGAAGTTGGTCTTAACACACAGCTGATTGTACTTTAAGTGTTTGGTGAAACTGTGAAAAGCGCGAAGGGTTAAAAGTTAAAACTGGTCAAAAACGTGGGCGTCATAGGTTTATCCCAACAAATAGTGTTCTTACCAAATAATTTTTTTATTATATAAAAAGTGTGAGATAGGGGGAAAAATGTGGAAAATATCACAGTTGATTTGAGGCATGAGTTATCCTAAAAAACACGTTATTCATGTCGGCTCATGCATAAATTACTATTTACTTACATAACAACTTATTATTATTTTTTAAAATAATTTTACTGAATTATTTCTCAAAAACACTCCTCTTAGATTATTTATTCTAAATTATATTTTAATAAAATATTATTTTTTTAATTTATTAAAAAAAAATTTCTCTCTTCACACATCACAGCCACCATCTAATTTCTTTATTCATTATCCAAAAATGCTAAGAAAAAATAAAAAAGTTGAAATACACAACAATAGTACTTACGTATATTTGCACAAATATTGCAATAGAAGCAGAGAATTGCCGGATTACCATGATAAAAAAAAAAAAAAAAATCAGGTTTTGAAGTGGTCTATGGTTGTGTTGAGGAATTATCTTGGGAGAAAACATGTAGCGAGAGAGAGAGTGTGTTTGTCCTTTACTTTCCACTATTCGAATTACTCTTTGTGGTAAATTGGTAATATGATCCAACAATTAAAAGATTCTTACCACTGGATATTTGGGTTGTTACCGTTAAAAAAGAAGAAAAATTGGGTTATAAAGTTGAAGGTGAAAGTGAAAGTAACTGTCGATTCCGTACGTACCAAACAATTTGAGGGTGATTGCCTTATATAGTCGGAGGCAATAAATCAGAAACCTGAGATCTATTGGTACTACTATAGTACTATCACATGTATAAAACTTTAAACTATTATCAATATGTCACGAGTGTAAAATGTTTTTATTTTATTTTATTTTTTTAGAGTAATGCTAATTCATAATATTTTCACAACAAATTTTTTATGGCAAGCTATTACTAGTTCTAACTTAAGACGTTACCACTAAAATTACTTTTTTTGCCTACGAATTACAACAAGTAACAACTTAGTACTTAAGATTTATTGTGAAAATGTTGTAGATGTAGTATTTTTTTTTTAGACCTCACAAGAAATTTTGGATATCAAGTTGTTACTAGTTCTAACTTAGGAGAAGATATTTAATATCAAATGATACCATGTCAGCGGTATCAAAATCCAATAAGTGTGAAATATATCAGTGAAAAATAACTACCTCATTAACAAATAAAAAATATGTGTTAGTGGGTAGTTATTTTTATACATATATCTATCTTTTTTTTGGGTTTGGATATGGATAACATGGTATCATTTGATACAAAGTACTTTTTCCTAACGAAGGTCATTACCACTAAAATTACTTTTTTACTTACTAGCTATAGCAAGTAACAACTTGCTACCTAAGATTTGTTGTGAAAATGTTGTTGATGTAGTTTTTTTTTTTTTTTTAGATCGTGTGATATTAAATATTAAATGAGGAGTCTTGCATCCGTAACATTTTCATAATAAATTTTAGGTGTCAATCTATTATTGGTTTTTATTTGGGTCACCACGGACATCACTTTTTTTTTCTTTTCTTTTTTTTAATCGACATACCACTAATAATTTGTCACATAAATTTTGTTGTGAAATTATTGTGTCGCTAGTATTTCTCATATTAAATTGTCATGTATGAAGTAAAATAGTAACTAGGAAGTTCATATATATATATATATATATATAAATATATATAAACATAATTAAAGCCAAAGTTGAGAAAAAAAAGATTCAATTGGATTCCAATTATTGCCTAATTTTGCGTCACATGTCTTAATTAAGTTTTTTTTTTTTTTTTTTTTTTTTTTTTTTTTTTTTTTTTTTTTTTT